>CM035424.1:159109527-159114403 GCA_020310875.1 Ceratopteris richardii
CTAGAAAATAAGATAAGTTTCCCAAGTCACTTATCTTAAACTCCTTCTCTATTGCTTCTTGAGTTCATTGATTCCTTGAGCATCTGTTCCTGTAACAATAATATCATCAACATAAATGCACATGTAAATGTATCCATTTTCACTTGCCTTCACTAGCAAGCTACTATCTGCCTTGATGCTTGAAAATCCACATTCATTCAAGAACTTGACCAATCTGTAATTCCAAGCTCTTGGGGCTTGCTTCAATCCATATAAAGCTCTCTTGAGCTTACACACATAATCTGATCCAATTGATTCCATGAAGCCTTCTGGTTGCTCCATATATACTTCATCTGCAATGTAACCATTTAGAAATGCATTTTTCACATCCAGTTGTGATAATTTCCATCCCTTACAAGCAGCAATAGCAATCAATGTCCTAATTGTAGACAACTTAGCAACAGGACTAAAGGTTTCATCATAATCTACCCCATAAGTTTGGGCATAACCTTTGACCACAAGTCTAGCCTTATATCTAGACACCTTACATCTGCAAACCTCTTTGTTTTATATACCCACTTACATCCAATGACCTTCTGATTCTTTGGTCTTGGTACTAGTTCCCAAGTTTCATTTTCAAGTAGAGCATCATACTCTTCCTGCATTGCCTTTCCCAATTCTGTTTACCTTTGGCTTCTTCATAAGTGGTTGGATCTTCTTCTGTCTTTACAATGTATGCATAATCTTTTGTTGTTAGGAAAGATGTATCATAACTATACCTTATAGGTTCTTTCCTTTCCCTTGTAGATCTTCTGATTTCTGCACTTCTTGAAGTTTCAGCCTCATTTGATTCTGGATCAAATCTTGGCCCTTCTTCTACATGATCCTGCACTCTACATCTAGAGTCAATTTCATCAACAATTTCTTCACATACTTTTACCTTTGCCTTTCCTTTTCTCTGAATTTCTTCAACACCTCTATACTCATTTGGTGATCCTGTATACCACATATTTTGCTCATCAAATGTCACATCTTTAGTAACAAGAAATTGCTTTGTGGATGCACTCCACAACCTGTAACCCATCTGTCTATCATCATATCCAATAAACACATACTTCTCTGCTTTTGGTTCTAGCTTATGTCTTAATTGTGAAGGAACATAAGCATATGCAATACATCCAAATACTTTACAATGATCAAGACTAGGCTTCTTACCCCACCATGCTTCATAAGGGGTTCCTCCATCCAAAGCTTTGCAAGGCAACCTATTCACAAGGTATGTTGCAGTGTTAATGGCTTCTGCCATAAGTAATTTGGACAATTCTTTTCCTTCATCATGGCTCTTGCAAACTCTACAAGAGTTCTATTCCTCCTTTCTGCTACTCCATTTTGTTGAGGGAGTACCTGCAAGTCACTTCTCTTTTGATACCTGCATTCCACAAATAATCATCAAACTCTTTTGAGAAATACTCTCCCCCTCCATCTGATCTTAACCTCTTTAGCTTTTGTCCTGTGATCCTTTCTGCATAGACATGAAAATGTTGAATGTCTTGAAAACTTCTGATTATCCTTGATTACATACAAAGTAATCCACCTGGTTGCATCATCAACAAACAACACATAATATCTGGATCCATTTATGCTATAGTCCCTTGAGGGACCCCATACATCTGTATGAACCAATTCAAGCATATTTGAATACTTGTACCCTGATTTGTTATAAGAACTCTTATGTGCTTTACCTAATTGACAAGCTTCACACTTGTACACCATATGTTGCCCTTCAATATTTGGCAATCCAAGCACCACCTGATTCTTTGACATCTCCTTTATAGCTCTCTCATTGAAATGACCTAGCCTTTTATGCCATAGGTCTAATTCAGACACCTTTTGACCTCCATAGGTAAATAATGCATGTCCCACATTACCTTGGACCTTGAGAGTGAACAATCTTCCTTCCTTTTTACCTGCAATTATGGTTCTATATCCCTGATTTGGATCTTGTACATAGACACCATCATTTGTGAATCTTACTTCATATCCTTTCTCCACAATTTGCCCTACACTTATCAATTTTTTAGGAATAGTAGGAACATAAAGTACCTTGCTCAGAAGTGTACTTCCACTCTTTGTCTTCACTGATCCAATGCTCTCCACTTTATGTTTGGTATTGTCACCTGTTTGAACTGTATGTCCATTCACCCTAGCTTCCATATCAGTCATCAAAGATAGATTCCCACTCAGATGGTTACTGCACCCTGAGTCAATATAAAACATTCTTTGATCTTCTCCCATTGATTCATGAGTTGCATTCAAGATAAGAGTCATGTCATCCTTCTGATCTGATGCATAATTGTAATAATTATTGTTGTAGGACTGAGATTGGAAGTTTCTTCCACCTCCTCTACCATATGATGTCCTACCACCTCTTCCTCTGAAGTTGCCTCTTTGGTTTCTGCCTCCTCTACCTCTTTGATTATAATTCTGATTGTTGTATCCTCCATTTTGATTATTATACCAACAATCATTTGCCAAATGATTTGTTCTGCCACAAATCCAACAAGCTTTAGCATTATCTTTGTTCTTACCTCCTCTTCCTTTACCTCTGAAATTTGTCTTCCCTTTGTGAAGTTAGCTTGATTTGAATTCCCTTCATCATCATTTGATTGCTTTCCCTTGCCATTCTTTTCTTGTCCTTGGAGTACATAGCTTGACTTGTACTTCTATCATTGTCTCCTTAAGATCCTGCTCAAAGGTTAGCATATGTCCTAGCAATTGATTAAGGTCAGGAGTAAAGTGATCAAGTGACAACTCTATGGACAATATAAAAGGCTTCCACTTCTCATCTCCTCTCAAACCTGTAAGTATTTGTCTACCAACTTTTCCTCTTCAATGTCTTCATCCACTGCTCCCAAGCTATCTGCAATATCTTTCATCCTTGCCACATAATCTGAAATTGATTGTGAGCTCTTCTTCTTGAAGGTTGTGAACTCAGCCCATAGTGAGGACTTCCTTGACTTAGTTGTATTTTGGAAATGCTCTTCCAAGGCATTCCAAACATCTGTGGCACTTTCCAAACCTCTAATGTGAGGTAGCAAATAATCATTTACAGCCATGTAAATGATACTCCTTGCTTGAGCATCCTTTCTCATCCAAGTCTTCAAAGTTGCAAGTTCCTCCCTAGTTGGAATACTAGGATCTAAAAATGCAGGCTTTCTTCTTCTCCTGTAATGAATGCCATAAGGTCTTTGCTCATGAGATGTGCTTCCATCCTCATGGACCATGCTGGATAGTTCTCCCTATCTAGCTTATCAATCTGCAAGCTTTCTCCCATCTTATGTCCACCTGTGTATTGAAATCTTCAAGCTTTACAAACAATGTATGTACCTTTACTTCAAATTGGACTCCTTTTGCTTTTCTTGATGTCAAATAATCTTCTCCTTGAACTTTAACTCCAAGCTTTCACTTCTTAGTCCTTCAAGTGTTGAATTTCTTGAATCTGCAGCAGTCGGGATCCTTCTTTCTTCAAATTGATGTCTCCTGCTCTGATACCACTGATGGAGAATATTAATCTCCAAAAGAACAACTTATTCTTGTGATTAGAGCACCTCTATACCAAGAATAAGTCAAACACTCCACTAGTTTAGAGGATCAATTGCTAATTGTCAAAAGATTAACAAATCTGTGAAGAAGATGAAACACAGAAAAGTCTGCTGCACTATTTCCTCACATTGACTTATCAAACATGTAAAGTTTTTATGAAACTTTGTACGAAGCATATCTAGAGATTGCGCATCTACTCCAAGTTGAATCTCTCAAAAGATTAAGTATAGCTTGAGAAATCAACTTCCCAGTTACCTATGTCAGAAACTGTCATCCAAACAGTCGACTTTACACCTGTAACTTTTAAGACTTGGTTCTCCTTGAATAGAACCCGTTTTACAAAATGCTTCTAGACATAAGTAGCTTATCTTCCAACTTAAAGATTAAGCCTTCACTCATGCAAAACTTTAAACTGTGCTAGGAGAAATGATCAAAACATTAACTTCGAAATCTGCTGCGCCTGTTTTAGGAACCAGTGAACACACTTCACATATGAATGTTCCTACACTTAATTCACTCAGCCTGATTACAATGGAAGTTAAAATTTTGCACAGAGGTCAAGCAACTCTCAACTAGACTTGTACAAAAACATTTCACAATTGATCTACTGTAGAAGGAGAACACACAGAAACATCGGGCGCAACAATTTCATTTACTCAGAGAAAATACAACTGAGTGATGAGAGCTAACACATTAATCTTTTCTCTATCTCATGACTTCTATCTCCCTCATTCTTGACTTCTAACCAATGTCACATATGCTCTCATACATTCCCCGACTTTCTCAAGATATTATAGATAATTTGTACATGATTCTTACTAAACAAAAGATCTAAGTCATCTATGACTATACTAATGTACATATGTGTACACTTCTCTTGTCCTCTGAATGTAATCTTCTTCCACACTCTAGGAATTGATTCTTCTTTCATCATTTGATCTTCCAAGCCTTCAATTGGTGATGATCTGCACCAACAGCTCCCCTCAATCATCAATTGAGGTTTTTTTCTGTCTTCTTTATACTTGCCATGTCTTTGAACTTTGTAATTTAGGTCCATCCAGACTCTTTGTCATCATATCTGCCACTTGTTCTTTTGTTGGAGTATACATCACTTCAATCTCTTTATCTAGTACCTTTTCCCTCAAGAAATGATACTGAATCTCTATATGCTTAGTCCTGGCATGAAAAAAAGGGTTAGCTGCCAAATACAAAGAACTCATATTGTCTCCAAAAATTATTGGAGTACTATGATCAATCTCAAAACTTTTCATCAAGGTCTTCAACCATATCACTT
>CM035424.1:159146903-159226903 GCA_020310875.1 Ceratopteris richardii
TCAAGTAAACTTCATGAAAGGGAAGATGAATTTCAGTGGTAAAGGAAGAGGAGGTAAGAACAAAGATAATACTAAAGCTTGTTGGATTTGTGGCAGAACAAATCACTTGGCAAATGATTGTTGGTACAATAATCAAAATGGTGGAAGTCATAATCAGAATTTCACTCCTAGAGGAAGAGGAGGCAGAAATCAAAGAGGCAACTTCAGAGGAAAAGGTGGTAGAACCTCATTTGCTGGAGGAGAAGTAAGGAGTTTTTCAAACTCAATCCTCTAACAACACATATTACAATTATGCTTCAGATCAGAAGGAAGACTTGACTCTTATTCTTAATGCAACTCATGAAGTAATCAATGAAGATCAATGGTGTTCTATATTGACTCAGGATGTAGTAATCATTTGAGTGGTAATATTTCTCTAATGAATGATATGGAAGTTAAAGTGAATGGACATACAGTTCAAATAGGAGATAACACCAAACACAAATTTGAGAGCACTGGATTAGTGAAGCCAAGGAGTGGAAGTACACTCCTAAGCAAGGTACTTTATGTTCCACCAATCCCTAAAAGTTAATAAGTGTAGGGCAAATTGTTGAGAAGGTATATGAATTCAGATTTACAAGTGATGGTTTTTATGTTGAAGATCCAAGTCAAGGATATAGAAGCATTGTCACAGGAAAAAAGTAAGGAAGATTATTTACCCTCAAAGTCCAAGGGAATGTGGACATGCATTGTTTACTTATGGAAGTCAAAAGATGTCTGAATTGGATCTATGGCACAAGAGGTTAGGACATTTTAATGAAAGGGGAATTAAAGAAACGACAAACAATGGTGTAGTGCTTGGTCTACCAAATATTGAAGGTCAACATATGATCTAAAAAATGAGGCTTGTCAGTTAGGTAAAGCTCACAAGAAAGCATACAATAAGCAAGGATACAGGTATTCAAATATGCTTGAATTGGTTCATACAGAGGTGTGGGGTCCTTCAAAGGACTATAGCATAAATGTATCAAGGTATTATGTGCTATTTGTTGATAATGCAACCAGATGGATTACTCTATATGTGATCAAGGACAAATCTGAAGTGTGTGAAACATTTAAACACTATCATGCCTATGCAAGAAGAGTTACAGGACAAAAGCTCAAGAGATTGAGATCAGATGAAGGGGGAGAGTATTTTTCTAAAGAATTTGATGATTATATGTGGCATGCAGGTATCAAAAGAGAAGTGACTTGCAGGTACTCCCCACAACAAAATTGAGTTGCAGAAAGAAGAAATAGAACTCTTGGAGAGTTTGCAAGATCAATGATGAAGGAAAAAAGGTGTCCTGATTATATGTGGGCAGAAGCAATTAATATTGCAACTTACCTTGTGAATAGGTTGCCTTGCAAAGCTTTGGAGGGAAGGACTCCTTATGAAGCATGGTGGGGTAAGAAACCTACTCTTGATCACTGCAAAATATTTGGATGTTTGGCATATGTTTATGTTCCATCTCAATTGAGACATAAGCTAGAACCTAAAGCAGAAAAATATATGTTCATTGGGTATGATGATAAACAAATGGGATACAAGTTGTGGAATCCATCTACAAAACAATTTCTTGTTTCAAGAGATGTTACATTTGATGAGCAAAGCACATGGTTTACAAGATCAGATAATGTGTGTACAGATCTTGAAGAAATCAAAAGGAAAGGAAAGTAAAAGATGAAGGTATATGAAGAAGATATTAATGATGATGTTAGTAGAAATGAAATGCAAGACAATTATGAAGATAGAACAAGGTTTGATCCAAAACAAACTGAAGGAGAAACTTCAAGAAATGCAGAAATTAGAAGATCATCAAGAGATAGAAAACAACCTATCAGGTATAGTTATGATACCTCTTTCTTGACAACTAAAGACTATGCTTACATTATGAAGATAGATGAAGATCCATCCACATATGATGAAGCTAAAGGAAAGAAAAATTGGGAAAATGCAATGCAAGAAGAGTATGATGCTCTACTTGAGAATGAGACTTGGGATTTGGTGCCAAGGCCAAAGAATCAAAAGGTGATTGGATGTAAGTGGGTATACAAGACAAAGAGCTTTGCAGATGGAAAAGTGTCTAGATACAAGGCTAGACTTGTGGTCAAAGGATATGCCCAGACACATGGAGCAATTGCAATTGCTACAAGTAAAGGTTGGAAAGTTTATCAATTAGATGTAAAGAATGCATTTTTAAATGGATATATTGCAAATGAAGTATAGAAGGAGCAACCAGAGGGTTTCAAAGAGTCAAATGAATCACATTATGTGTGTAAGCTTAAGAGAGCTCTGTATGGTCTAAAACAAGACTAAACATATAGAGATTCAATATCATTTCTTGAGAGAGAAGGTACTTGAAAAAGAAATTGAATTCATGTATACACCAACAAAAGAACAAGTGGAAGATATGCTGACAAAAAGTTTGGATGGACCAAAGTTACAAAGGTTTAAAGAGATGGCAGGTATAAAGAAGGTGCAGGTAATCACAATTGATGATTGAGGGGAAGCTGTTGGAACAACGCAATCATTAGTGGATGATTACATGAAGCTTAGGAATGAAGAAGTGAAGAAAAGAATCAAGTTCAATGCATGAAGTTGATTGAAGAGTCAGAAACAAATGTTCTTTACATTTATGTATAATAGCTTTGGAAAAGCACTTAAAAATACTTGATGTAGTGATGAGTTTATATCCATATGTATATATAAGCTCATGTATATTCGTGATATGAGAGAGAGATGAAAGATAGATGAGAATGTAATCAATAGATTTCAGTTTGTTCAAGAGATAGATGTGAAGAGAGTTTTTCTCATGAGTTAGCGATTGGTCTTTCCTATAATTCCCTCAGCCTGATCATGTGGATCAGGAAATCTCTTGTACACATCTAATTCAGAAGCTAATCAAGCTATGACAAAAGTTTGACGATCTAATTCTTCTCAACTTGTGTGTATGACAAGTAGGAACGTTCATATGTAGAAGTCTGCAAGTGAAGTTCTCAGAATTCTGCATTTTCTTGTTCAAAGATTTTCTTGGATCTCAATGATCAGTGTAACGTTTTTTATGTTTGAGAATTCAAAATTTAAGCTAGAAGGTAAGGAAGCTTTTTCCAAAATCATTTAGCAAAATGGGTTAGATTCTGAGAGAAATCAACTTAAGAAGTTGATTATGTAAAAGTCACCATTTCTGGAAGACAGTTTTGACACAGGTTTGATTTAAATGATCAAATTAGAAATCTAATAGTTCTTTTTGAAGAACTAATGATCAATGCGATTGTGCAAAGGTAGTATGAAGTTGTAAGTATCATTTGAATTATTAAAATCTAAGTCATATGCAGAGATCAAAGTTCATTCCTGAAGCAGACTCTTGAAGATGAAGAAAGCTTCATACAAAGAAGTATTTCTTAACACATATGAAAGATAATTTGAAGTTTGTGTAAAGTTTGGTTTATTCTTGATATAGAGGATTTCTTAAGTCCAGATAGATCATACATTTGGAGATTAAGAGGTCTCCAGCACTATTTGCGCTATAGCTCTTATTGCACCTATTATATTCACTCCTACAAAATAGTAAAGGATGTTTGAGATACACTTACCACCTTATACTATGCAAGGAATGAGGCTCATGTTGCTTACCTCCGAAAAAAGTTGGAGAGTGAGCACATGAATGGAGATTCCATGGACGAATTTTTAAAAATGATCAAAGCTTTGAAGGAGCACTTGATTTTTGTTGATGAACTCTTCCTACACAGTTCACTTGTGCATTTGTTATGAACGTTCTTCCACATTCATATCACAGTTTTGCTTCTACTCTTTGATTGATGATGATAGGAAATTTAAATGCATTAACATTTGAGGAGATAGTCTCTGTTCTATTGCACAAAGATCATTCTAGGTAGAACAGATCCTATGCATATCTTAGATCAAGCTTTCCTAGCTAGTCAGAAAGGCAAAGGTAAATGGAGCTCATCTACAAGTAAGCAAAAGTCTCCTAATTCTACACAATCAGAGAATGATGACAAACATGACAAAGAAGAATAAATTGTTTTGCAAGTACTATAAAGGAAATGATCATGTGATAAAGAGCTGTCAAAAACTTGTTGCAAAAGAGGCAAAGAAAAAACCGGTTGGAATGGTTGTTGCAGAGGCCTCTACACCCAAATCAGAGTCTACAAATCTTGTGCAGAATGAAGAATGGGCATTTACTACTATTTGCATTTATGACCCATCTTCTTATGAACAGTGTATATCTGCAGTAGACTGACATGTTTGGTACTTTGATAGTGGGGTAACCAAACATATTACCTTGCAGTGCAATTTCTTCACTTCACTTGAGCCTGCCCCTACAAAGAATATTGTCACATGCACCAAAAACTCCTCTTATCCTATCATGGGATTCGGTAAGATCATTCTGGCTACTGTTGATTATAGTTCTTTTACATTATTGGATGCTTTATTTGTATGCGGTATCAAGAAAAATTTGTTATCGTTTTCAGCATTAGCCAAGATTGGCTTACTCTTCAAATTTGTTGATGAAAGATGTATAGTTCATGATCTGCCAAATAGAAATGTCATTATTGCTTATGGAATTTCATATCATGGGTTATATAAGATCATAGATTATCCAAAATCTATGAATGATTCAACATGTGCAGTTCAAAATTCTCAGGCCATGTCAGATGCAAAGCCTTGGCATGCAAGCCTTTGGTCATCTGAATGTTTCTAGTTTCATATGCCTATAAAAGTCTAAAATGGTGTCCTCTCTGCCCAAACTTGAGGAACCTAGTAGACATGTTTGTGAAGGTTGTATTTTGGGCAAAATGCATTCCTTCTTCCCAAAAGATAGTTTACTATGAGCTACTCAAAAATTGCAGCTTGTCCACAATGATGTTTATGGTTCTATCCAGACACCTTCTTTTGGAAACTATCTTTACTTCATGACTTTCATTAATGATTTTTCTAGGCATGCATGGGTATATCCATTGAAAGCAAAGCCTGAAGTGTTTATGTGCCTCAAACAATTTCTAGTTTTGGCAGAAAATTTGTCAGCATGTAAAATGGGCACCCTCCGTTCTGAACGAGGGCGGAATGTATGTCTTCTAATTTTAATGCATTTCTAGTTGAATGTGCGATAAAATATCAGTGTACAATGCCCTATACACCTCAATAGAATGGAGTTGCTGAAAGGAAGAACAAGTCATGGCAAGGTGTATGGTCAAGATTCATACTTGACCACATAGTTTCTGGCTTGAGGTTGTTATGTGTGAAGCATATGTACTTAACAGGCGTCCCACTAAAGCATTGCAGCCTATCACTCCATATGAGGCTTGGCATGGTTGCAAGCCATTTGTTGCTCATCTACGTGTCTTTGCTTGTATGGCATATGCACTAGTGCCCAAACAACAACACAAGAAATTGGATGATAAAGCAATGAAATATATGTTTGTTGGGTAGAGTTCTAAAAGCAAAGGCTGTCAACTCTATCATCCATAGTTTAAATGCATTTTGGTTAGCCGTGATGTTTTTTTGGAAGATGCAATTCAGCCATTACTTTCATGTACTAAGGAGACATCAATTAACTCCAAAGATGTGTATGACACTTTGGTGCCTCTTTTTATAGATGGATAGTCTAGTTCTGGTTTGAATCAGGCAATTTCCCGAAGCCAATCAAATATGGGTATGAAACTTCCTTAGTTACTAAGCACTTTGTTTATCTTGCAAAAGATTTGTCATTTGAAGAGCCATCATCATATGAAGAGGCAAAAACCAAAACAGAATGGAAGGAAGCTATGGATGAGGAAATTGAAGCACTCAAGGAGAATGACACTTGGAAGCTAGTGCCAAAGAAGGAGTCTATGAAGGTAATAGGTTCTAGATGGATCTATAAGATCAAAAGAAATTCTGATGGATCAATAAGCAAGTACAAAGCTAGACTTGTGGGTAAGGGTTTTGCACAAACCCAAGGAGTTGATTATGAAGAAACCTTCTCACATGTGGCAAAAATGTCAACCATTAGGGTATTGGTAAGTGTGGCTGCATCAAAGAATTGGAACATGTATCAACTGGATGTAAAAAATGCATTTCTAAATGGCTAGATTCAAAGGAGGTGTACATGTCTCAACCTCCTGGCCATGAGGATCCAAGCAAGGTAACATATGTATGTAACTTTATATGGATTAAAGCAGGCACCTAGGGCATGGAACCATAGGTTGACTACATACCTTTAGGATCAAGGATTTATCATGAGCAAAGCAGATACATCTCTATTTGTCAAAAGAAGTAATTCAGAGGTAATATGCCTTGTGTATATGTTCATGATATCATACTCAGAGGTAATGATGCTAATGGAATCAAGTAGATCAAGAATCAAATGATGCAGGAGTTCAAAGTTAGTAACCTTGTATCACTAAAATATTTTCTTGGACTTGAGTTAGTTTATACTAACTCTGGAATTTATATTACTCAGAGAAAGTATATACAAGACATGTTGAAGAAGTTTCATTTGCAGGATGCCAAAGTTGCAAGTACTCCAATGGAGGTAAACCAAAAATTAAGTGCTCATGAAGGTGATGTGCTTGAGAACATTGCAAGTTACCAAAGCATAGTGTGAAGCTTGAACTATGCGACATTGATAAGGATTGATATTGCTTATGGAGTAAGTGTTCTAATTGAGTTTATGCACAAACCTAGGGCACCTCATTTGGAAGCTTCCAAGAGGATTTTGAAGTACCTTACGGGCACTCAAAATCAAGGATTGTATTTCCTTTATACCTCAGACTTGGATATCAAGATATATTCAGATGCAGATTGGGCAGGTTGCAAAGATGATAGAAGGAGTACCTCAGGATAACTAACTTTTGGACGTGACAAACCTATATCATGGTCTTCAAAGAAGCAACCTATTGTTGTTTTATCTTCTACAGAGTCAGAGTATAGAGGACTGGCCAATGCTACTCAAGAGGCCATATGGATCAGATTGTTATACATAGATTTAGGTTTGCATACTACATCTCCAATGATTTTTGGAGATAATACAAGCTCATTTTATCTTGCAACAAATCCTATTTATCATGCTAGGACCAACCATATAGAGGTCCACTATCATTATGTGAGAGAGAAGCTATTGAGCAAGGAAATTCAGATGGCATATGTATCAATTAATATGCAATGTGCATACTTGTTAACTAAAGCATTAGATGATACAAAACTTTGCAGGTTTAAATCAATGATTGGATTGCAGGACATTCATGAAGATTGAAGGAGAAGATCAAGCCAAAATGTTTGGCTTGAGGGGGAGTTGTTGGTGCAAATATCAAGCCTACACATTTGGCTAGAGTTTATGATCAATAGAAGCTCCATTGAAACCATTGCTAGGAAGTTTTTATCCTTTACCATTTGTAAAAGTCATTTTTTGACTTGAGAGAATATTTGTAACTACCACCAAAATCGTGGGACTTGTTAGTTGAAAAAGTCACGACTTCATTTGAGGGAATATCTCCTAGATTGGAGGACTACTTTTACTGAGAGCCAATGGAGGATTCAAATTCAAATTCAAACATCACATCTATAAAAGATGACTCAAAAACTCGTGGGCTAGATCACTTCGATTCCGAGCCATTGCTGATTAGATTGTAAGAGAGTGAGTCTCACATTGTAGCCTACACTATTCACCATCATTAGGCATTGATTATCAAGCCTATGATCTTGTACAACATTGTTCTTTAATACAATATATTCTACATTTCTCATCTATGGTCTCTCTGTTATAGCCATTCATAAGAGTCAACTTATACTCATCATATCTCAATCATTCCTTGACCATTCTCAATGTTCTATAGTTTGTTGGAATCCGCTCCAAGTACTCTACATGCTCACAAACTTTGAAGGAAATCCATTCAGCAAATTTGAAGAAAAGTGCATCGAAGCACTCACTCGTCAAACTCTGCAGAGGTCTTAAAAAATCGGGGGTTATGATTTGATTGCTAAATTGATTGCTCTGTGTATAGTGCATCATTTTAAGTGGTTATACTTGTAATCATTAGCTTACTAAGATAATTTGATATCTCCAAAAGGAATTTTTCTTATTCCTGCTGTACTGGAAGCACTAAGCATAAGAAGCAGCAGGTGTGTGAACAAAAATAGAAGGTTTTTCATTGAACCTTCAACTTGGAGGTGATCTGTTTTTACTTCAATCATTTCTCACACCATTTCCAAAGTACATAGGCACTTTTATAGTGTCATTGGAAAGCTAAGAGGGCCCACAACTCAACTTTTAAGCTACAAGGGGCTAGTACAAAGTAGGATCTGGCATACCTACTCATTTCTTGGAGTGTCCATCCATCTTTCCCAATGTTCATAGCATCTATGCACTTGCAGCTCATCATGGTTGAAATGTACATCAATTTGGACATTAAAACTGCATATCTTAGTGGTGACTTGCGTAAAGAAGTGTATGTTTTTTAGCCCCGTGGTTTGTGCAGAAAGGGAATGAAAATAAAGTGTGCAAGTTTAAAAGGGCATTATAGGGTTCGCGGCAAGCACCACATGCTTGGTATGAAAAGATAGATGCCTACTTGATTGCACATCATTTTGAGAACAGTCCAATTGAGAACACCTTATATGTTCAGCATGCAAATGATGTGCTTCTAATAATTGTTTTCTATGTTGATGACATGATGCTCACTGATCCTAATAAGAAGGATATTGCTGATTTTAAGGCTCATTTGCATGCCTCATTTGAGATGTCAGATTTGGGGCATTAGCATCATTATTTGGGAATTCAATTTATGTAAAATTATGGCCTTGAAGACTGCAAACCTATTGCCACTCCTATAGAAACAAGTTTACGATTGAGTCTTCATGATGTTGGAGATGCATTTGATGTTCTTCTCTATCAAGAGGTTGTTGGATGCTTGATTTATTTATGCATTACTTGGCCAGATATTCAGTTTTTTGTCTCACATATGAGCAAGTTTATGCATTGCCCCGGTCCCAAGCATTGATAGGAAGTTAAGCGCATCCTTCACTACTTGAGTGGTACCTGGATACTTGGATTGTTTTATCCCAAGGGGAGATCACTACTGCCATATTTACGTGCTTTTTTAACTCTAACTTGCTTGGTTGCTATGACAATCATATGTTTGCGAGTGGTTTTTGCCTCATGCTTGGTAGATCATGCATATCAACCTACTATGGCCACTTCTAGTTGTGATTCTAAGTATAGGGAAGCTTTCACAGCATATGTTGAGTGTGTGTGGCTCAGATGCCTTATGGTTGATTTGGGTGTTGGTCAATTTTTTGCCACCACCGTCTTCACTGAAAGTTAGAGTGCATTAGCAGTTGTGAGGAACCCTATGTTCCCTGATTGCACTAAGAACATTGAGGTTCATATCATTTTGTTAGGAAGAGGTTATCTACTGGAGAGATCAATTTGGCATATGTGCCCACACAAGAGAACATTGCAGACTTTTTCACAAAGGCTCTACTTAGGGAGACGTTTAAACCTTTTCTCAGAGCTTTAGGCTTACTTCCTTTTGTGGATTGATTCCACATAGCGTGGCACTTCCTTATACATGAGTGCCAACTCCTTGTTCACTGCATCACTCCCTGGGGGGATTTGTTGATATATTTAAATAGTGATGTGCGTGAACACACTAGGACTATCAGGGTACTTTTTTCCCTCTTTAGGCAGTTTTTTTCCTCAGCTTGTATATATGCCTATAATCCTAATGGGTCACTTATCTTTGTACATTCTCTTGGTAATACATTAAGTATTGTGTGTTGTGCTCCAAGATTCTTCTTCTTTCTTGTGTTGTATGCCTACTTCTGTAGACCTAAACCTCTAGCAAAGCTTCCATGGAACACATGATTTTGAGCCAAGAATAGGCAACTTAAATTGTCACAAAAAATAGGTACTTGATTTAACTGCAAATCAAGATCAACAAACAACTTCTTAAGCCATATAAGCTCACATGAAATTTGTTTTAAGCCTCTATACTCAACTTTGGTCAAGGGAAGAGACAATAATTTATTGTATCTTTGACATCCATGAGATGATCTTCTTCCCTATCATGATAACATATCCACTAGTGTACCTCCTATCATCTTTGGAACCTATCAAATACGCATCACAATAAGTTTATACATGTAATCTATCATCAAATGGACAATAGAGCCCTTCGTTCCCTAATCCGTTGAGATACCTAAGTACCATTTTAGGTGCAACAAGATGAGGTACTCTTTGTGATGGCGATAATTCAGATAACACTCAAACTAGACACGCAATATCTGGACTTCTCATAATAGCATACAAGAGAGAACCAATAATTGACCTATACATGATCACATTCTGCACTTATTCACCCTCATGAGCACTTATTTTAGAGTCCATAAAGAGCCTTCTTGAGCTTGCATGCATGATGTGGAAACCTCTCATCTTCAAATCCATGGGGCTACTCCATGAAGACTACATGTTCAAGCTTTCCATTTAGGAAAGCATTCTTCAAATTCAACTAGTACATCTTCCAACCTTTTGAGGTTCAAATTGCAATCATCCATATACATTTTAGCTACTAGACTGAATGTTTCCTCAAATTCTATGCCATAGGTTCGAGCAAAACCTTTGGCAACCAACCTCTGTTTATATTTAGAGATATTTTCATCTGCTTGTCACTTTACCTTGTACACCCATTTGTTGCCAATGAATTTCATGCCCTTTTCTTATTGGAACTAATGTTTGAACTAATGAACAAGTATCATTTTCTTCAAGTGCCTTAACTTCCTCCTCCATTGCATCATTCCATTCCCTGTGCTTATTTGCTTCTTCAAAAGATTTAGGACATTCAAAATCTATAACTTGACTCATGTAGGCATACTATCTTGCAATGAATCTATCATAAATTAACCTTTTGATAGGATATTTGACCTTATTGGATAACCTTAGCTCACCATTAGGTGCTAGGAACCTCCTTATCCTTGGTTTGGATGCTTCAAACCTCGGAGTTTCTAATTTCTCCACATCTTCATCACTTGTAGATTCCATATCTACCCATTGATGGTCTTCATTGTTTGCATTTTCCTTTCCTTTGCTACATGCTTCACTTGAATGAGTTTCATTCCTTGTCCCTCCTTTCCAAGTTGAAGTAGTAATCTTCTTTGATGGTGTGCTTGAAGTTTTTGGACCAATCGTCTCTATGCTTTGTTGTTGCTGTTTGAACTTCTTATCAGCTTCATATCATCTTCAACCTGTAACACATATTTTCTACCATACCAAGCAAGCAACTCATCAAATATTACACCCCTAGACACCTTAAGTTCTTTGGCGCTAGGGTTATAACATCTAAAAACCCTTTTTCTCCAAAGAATATCTAAGAAACATATACATCTATCTTCTTTTGGGTCTAACGTGTGTCTCAATTCATTTAGGCATGTGAACATAACACACACAAACAAATACTTTGAGATGTGAAATGTTGGGTTTCTTACCACACCAAGATTTAGAAGGTTTGGCTCCATGTACTCTTGAGGTTAGACACCTAATCATAATATATATGGTTGTATTTGCTGCATCAACCCAATAGGATTTAGGAACATTATTTCTCTTCCAAGGAAGAAAAAGATGTTTGGGATACTCTTACAATACTATACCAAACACAAAATGAGGCTTGTGTTACTTTCTGCCAAAAATAGTTCAAGAGTGAGCATATGAATAAAGAAGTCCTACACACTTTTTGAAAAAGATCAAGAATTTGAAAGAACATTTGATTTTGGTTTATGAAATCTTATTGGTCCTCTAGACTCTTATCAAACTTTTGCTTCTATTCTTTGATTGATGTTGAAAGGCAACCTAGATGCCTTAACACTAGTTTGGTGCCAAAACAAGAAACATAAGTCTCCCTTTTGACAAATTTCTTAAAAATCACGAGCCTTCTACAAATTGAATTTGATAAAATCCTTTAACATATGTATTAATTAATACAATAGTTAATGAGAAATTAAAAAATACTTCAAATGATTTTTTATGTTTGTATTGATAACCTTTCTAAGAAAATGTGATTTTTATCGTAAGAAAAAAATGAACTATATGAAGAAAAAATCATACACATTCCTTGAAACATAGAGCACATAGTATGAAACTTCAACTCATATAGAAAATTCAATTTCAGCTCAGATAAAATCAATTATTTTGATTGTTTACACCAAAAACAACAACAATGTTCAACACATGATTTAAACCAACTTATGGCATTAAAAAGGTGCACAAATATGATACCAATCAAAGAAGGTATGAAAATACCAACCAAGATACACACACGTAAAATCAACTACTATGACTATTTACCAAAAAGAACAATTAAGGCCTACATATATGATTCAAACAAATTTCTAGACATCATCCAAGGTGTACACATTCAAGTAACCAACTCGACAATGTATGATGGAACAAACCAAGGTTTACACATACAAGTCTAAAGAATTTATGGACATCTAACAAAATTGTCACATCTTTGAACACCACTAGAAGTTCTAATTTATCTGGGCATCAACCAAATTCCACATATATAATCATGACCAACTTATGGACACAATAAAAAGCATGCACATTTTTGGAAGTGATCCACTTTGTTCACATGAATCAAGATAATAAGACCCCAACCAAAGTATACACATAAGGGAACTACCAATATATGGAAATCAAACATGTTTCTCTTATCTATGAATAGCAAACAAAATTTGTATATGTGTGGACACGACAATATATCCACCTACAAATATCAACATCAAATCAAAGAAATGCTAAACTAAACCTTTATCTTATGTCCAATAACATAAACCAGTTCCTATGAAGCAACAAGAGTGGATAACACATAAAATCAAAAGAAAATATTTACAAAAATAACTTTTTTCAGTTGCCAAATGCATGCACACACATAATCCCATGCACACATCCATAATACTCAAAAAAATACTCTAAAGTATATACTCTTTCACATCATAAAAATGATAAGCGTCGCTTGAAAACATTTCATTGTTTCCATCACGGATGTAATCTTCTTTTTTTTCAAAAGAAATTTGTATGCCAAATTTTTTTATTCTTGTCATGACAACCATTGCCTACCACATCTTTCATCAAGTTAGAAATAACCACATGGCATGGAAGCATCTCTTTGCAAGATTAATAATTAGAAGAGCATTCAAGTAATTTTTAATTTGCATCATGATTTTATATTTTGTCTCTACAACTATGTTCTTTTCATGAAGAAGATAATTTATGTCTTTCCTATTCAACATGCAAGCTAGTTCCTAACTCAATGGTTACTAGCTCAAATCGGATGCCTTCTAACTTTGAATAAAAGTATGCATTCAATTAGTATAAAATTTATCCATTGAAAGCTTGCTAGTTCTCTTTAATCTCACTAACACACAAATGAGAGTAACTCATTCTTCAAAAGTGGTAGAAATGGTCAAGATCTAGAGAAGATAAATTTGGATCCATATTTTTTACTTTTCCAAGTGGCTAATCTTCTCATGAGCTCCTCAAACACTTGCACATGACAATCCATTTTCTAAAACATAGCCAATTTTTCAAAATGTTTAAATTGAGTTATTTTTCAAATTCTACTAAAGTTTAGCTTTTCGAACTCCAATGTTTTTCTTCATTTGTGGGCTATCAAATCCAAGTGAGCATGCCATCAAACCCTCAAATATATTATAAACAAAAATCAAGCAAGTTAGTGTAAAAGTAGGACACTTAAGCATCTGAGGACACTCTAAGTGTCCTATTAGAGAAGTAGCACTAAAGTTTAGGGAGTTGGTCTCTGTTTTGTTTTAGTAAGATCAATCTTGGAATAACATGTTAATTATGTGTTGTAAATAAATATTTTTTACCTAATCAAAAGGGCAAATGGAAATAGAGCTCCTTTATTAGTAAGAAAAATTTTGATAAAAGACAAAAGCAGAAATTGTTTTATAATAAGTGTACAAAAAATGCTCGTCTTTTGAGAGTTTTCCTAAGAGTTGTCCTAACTGACTACAAACGAGGCAAAGAAGAAAGAGATTAGAATGGTTGTTGCAAAGGCCTCTATAGCAAAAATAGATTTTGTTAACTTTGTTTAGAATGAAGAATGGTTATTTATTTCTCATTGCAACTATGATCCATCTTCTCATGAGCAACGTATGTTTGTAGTAGACTTGCATGTTTGATACTTTGATAGTGGAGCAACCAAACATATTACCTCGCAATGCAATTTCTTCACTCTACTAGATCTTGCTCCTATAGGGAATGTTGTCACATGTGCCAATAACTCCAATTATCTTGTCATAGGAGTTGGAAGGATCATTCTCACTACCATTGAAGGTAGTTGTTTCACATTATCACATTCCTTATACATGTCAAGGACCAAGAAAAACCTATCATCCATTTCAACACTAACCAAAATTGGCTTGTTCATCAAAGTAATTGATGACATGTATAATTCACAATCTTGAATCGTGTTGTTATCACTGCTTCTGGCATTTTATGTCATTGGTTGTATAAGCCCATAGATTACGAAAAAGTTATGAATGATTCAACATGTGCAGTTCATGATTCTCATCCTATTTCATATGCACAAACTTTGGCATGCATGCTTTGGTCATCTGAAATGTGATAGTTTGCTTCACCTGCAAAAATCTAAAATGATGTCCTCTCAGCCCACTGAAGCACCTTCTAAGCATGTCTCTCAAGGTTTTATTTTGGGTAAAATGAAGTGTTCTTCCTTCCCCAAAGATGGTTCAACTAGAATTGCACATAAATTGCAAGTTTCTCATAGCGATGTTTATGGTCCCATGTAGATACCTTCACTTAAGGGTCATCTATACTTTGTGACTTCTATTGACGACTTTCCCACGCATGCATGGGTTTATCCATTGAAGAAAATTCCGGACTGGTTATGTTTTAAAAGTTCTTGGTTATGGCTGAAAATTTGTCAAGATGTAAAAATGGATAGCTATGTTCTGATCGTGGATAGTTCCGTGTTTACTACCTTTCTGACTGAGTGTGGGACAGTTCTGATCATGTATACCCCAATAAAATGGGTGTAGCATATGTACTTAATAAATATCTTGCCAAAGCATTACAATCTATCAATCCATATGAGAGTTTGCACAAATCCGTTTCAGTAACAAAAGACGGTATACGATAGCTTTCATTCCCCTTGTCTAGCAAAGCACCATGTTGTAGGTGCTATTGATCATTGGCCATGATATTTTGATAATATCCTCTCTTCGAAAAGCAAGTACGATTCTTCATACAGACATAAAAAGCACTTCTAAGACTCGCGAAACTCTGATTTCTGTTAGCTTTTTGCGAAAGCAATCATTGGAGGCACTGAAACACTGTAAATAAGACTTTGGGGATTTCTTCAATGCTCTTGTTCATCTATAGGTTATCTCTAGGTTATGAGCTGGCGAGGAGCTGTTGTAGAGTTGTTTTCCTGCTGTTTTTTGGAGTTTACCGCTGCGTCCCTTCATCTTCTTCAAATGCATCAGTGTGTGCATGCTGGTTCGTAAAAGTAGCTGTATATTTTCAGTAATCTTCCATTTTCTCCACTGTATCAAATCCCTGTACATCTCTTCAAGAATTGGAGAACAAGCTGCTGCTGATTGCAAAGGCGATCATCTTTTTCTGTTAGGGTTTGCTTCTGATCATTACGCTCCATCACATTGGCTGTATGCACAATGAACTAGCTCATTTCACTTTTCTTGCATTACTCTTAGGCACTCTTCTTATAGTTCGTACCTAGAACCCTGCCATATTCAGCAACTTCCAGATTTTCTATAATATTCCCATTGTAGACATTATTTCATCAAGCAATTCTATTGTTTAGGAGTACCACACTCTTTCACTTTCTCTCCTCTCCTTGTCTATTTCTTTAGTCACTCAAGGTGTGTCTATGGTTAATTATCTGCTGTTGGAAAGATCCTGTGGAGTTTATATTGTGCCTACCTCACTTCCAGCAACTTTCTTTCCCAGAATCTATCTCAGCAGAGAAGAAAAAAATGGATGTGATTTTAAGAATAAGAAAGAATATTATACCTCAGGAATCGCTATGTACATCAAATCCCCGTAGATATAAAACAATAAATCATCCACACGCTATCAAACAAAAATATTCTGACAATAAACAGCCATCCAACATTGTTCTATTATAATCTTGGAAAAGTCATTACTGCTCTCTCAGTGCAAGAAAAAGCCAACAAATCCAATCTATTGACTGAAGTTGAGCTGATTGCAATGTTGCAAACATGCTATATAAAACTCTCAACGTATTTAGTCAAAAGATTACAGCAAGTGTCAATGTGGATATTGCGAAGGAGTACAACTTGGTAATGAGAGCAAACATGTCTTCATCCTCTGGAAGACAGATGGAAAGTCGTAACAATAGAAAAGAGGGATTTTCACCAATCTCCATGAACATAGACATCAGTGTATAGCTTTATCAAAACAGTTTCATGTGAATGAGAAACTGAGTCTCCTGCAGTACAAAGATCCAATAGCCATGAGTGTCCTTCAGTCAGCTCCTCTTTAGAATTGATATTTCTGGGCTCAACTTCCACCTCCAGAACAAGATACAATGCTCCATCCAACGAATCAGTCTACCTAGGTTTGCCTGGTTCTGTTTGCCAATGATACAATACCGGAGTCCAGGTTGAGAACATGCATGTCAACCAACTTTCATTGAAGCTTCCAAGAAATTCGGATATGTTCAGAAGAATTTTGCATCGCTATTAGTTTCAAGATCAACTATGAAAACCAATAATTAATAAAGCAACCTATGATGTATAAGTGGCTCCCTGAAATGCATAGCAAAGTTGTAGATCGTAAGATAATTAGAAATTCCAGGATTCACGATGAGCTTATAATCATCAATAATCAAGCATCAATGTGGGTTCTGCAAATTGAATGCGGACAGAATAGAAGATGTCAATTTGACATTGTCTGCATGGGCGCTCTTTTGTCTTGAAAGGCCTCTTGAAAAAAGATACATTTACCCAAATGATGAGCAAATACTTCAATCTATGCATCTTCAATGGTTCCCACGAACAAAAAAGGACATAATACCAACTCTGTGCCTCATCATCAATGCAAGTTCTGCCAAGGAGGTCAAATTGCTAGTAATATCCGGGCAGTCCTAGAGTGATAAAAGCACAATGTTTTCTACTCAAATGGAAAGCGGTACTAAGGATTAAACAAAGCTTGCCATTCAAAAAAACGTTGTTGAACCAGAAGAGAAAAGCAAGGCAGGCATGCTTTATAAGAGAGTCTGTACTGATTGTAAAAAATAAATTAAAAAAATATATATATATATATATATTTTTTTTTAATTTTTTTTTTTAATTTATTTTTTACAATCAGTACAGACTCTCTTATAAAGCATGCTTGCCTTGCTTTTCTCTTCTGGTGTATATATATATATATATATATAGGAGTGCATAGATCATATCGAAGAACTTTACCCCAGGTGGATAATAGAATCTGATGACTGGATCCTACAGGGAAGCAGAACAGCAGAATAAGAAGAGATGGCTAATATTCGGAAATAAGAATGTAACTTAAACTATACTGCGTTTGCAAGAGGCAGACATCATGCCGACAAGCACTTGGACCAGCTAAAATTAACAATCCACCCCTGAATGAGATTGTCACACCCCAACAAGGGGACGAGAAAAAAAAAAAGAGAGCAAACAAACCAGAGAGAGAGAGAGAGAGAGAGAGAGAGAAGAACTACATTACCCACTGCTTACCTAAGCTTCATGTCGGCAAGCCTCACTTGAAGAAATGATTAGCTGTTGGCACTGCTGAATTATATCAACCAAGAGTCTCTATGACAAATATGCTGCAAAGCAACATAGTGTGAAGATCCAGTTAAAACTTCTCTACGTAGCCCCCGACACTTAAATGCATGATCAAACCTCCTGTTAAGGCACTCACAAGCCTTTGTAATTCAAGACAGTAGTATAAAATTGCAATGATTCCCACAGCCAGGGATGAGAGTCATATTCGCCTCCAGCCCCATCAATACAGAAACGTGCAGACCCTAATCCTAAACAATAAACGAAATACAATATCTTTTTTCAAGTATAAGTAGGGGAGAATATCTTCGATTTTCTCCTCAATATCTAATGTATCAAGTTGCTGAAAACCTGTTGATGACCACTCTAATGCCACAATGGAACTCTATGCAGCATTTCAACAAGGTTCATCCTGCATGTCACATTCCCAGAAAATTGCAGTGCAATTGCATCATTGCATGTGGTTCTAGAGGATTCATTATCTTGCCATGTAAAATCCAATCCAAAAAGAATGAATTTCTTCATAATCAGAATTCCCATCACCAAAAAATAGCTCTTATCAGGAGCCCATTAACAAGTACACAAATATCAAGGATGATGTACTTATGTAACTGATCATCTGATTTTAACTGAAAATGATCACATGGTAGAGATCTCCATAGAATTCTCTCTCGTATAGGATTACTGGACATTACTCGTTTCCATCAACAACCCAGTCAAGCTGATTTCTGTGTTTGAGGCCTTCCCAAAAGGAAATCTCACACACCCACCCTAATTTACCTGTTATAATTGATAATCAGCTAATCTATGATGAAATGTGGGATGCCTTTAGGACTGGATATGCCAAGTTCAGACGTGCTGTAAATCCAAAGAGCAACTAGATATATACCCTCAGCATTTGATACACCAGATTTAAAGTACAGTACACAAGATCTTGCCCATTCCTCTTTATTTGAAACTTTGCATAGCAGCATACCCTAGGGTAATTTGTGGTCCTCCACTGCTTTTGAGACCACAAAATGAGACCTGATACACTAAGCTCCAATTGTCAACCTTTATTAAAGAATCTTTTACTCCGCAATCAGTATGTTATCACAGTCACTGTTTCACAAACACATTGGAATTAAATGTTGGAAGAATTCACCTACAGGCACAATTGTGGTGTTATGCCGAAAGCTTGAGACCAATACTGAAGGTAATGTCAGCAGTTGCAGGTGCACCAACAAATCAAATATGACTAGCAGCAAAGCTGCTACACTTCATTGCAGCCTTCAAATAGAGCTCCCTCAATCCCCCCTCCCATCTATTCCTCTCAGTCTCTTCCGAGTATCAAATCTCTGCACACTAATATTACATTGATTATATGCATTTACATCTTTGAATTTCTGTCGGGCAAACAACATGTAGTGGTGAGACCAAAGGCATTCGAGTGTCAGAAGCTACAATCAAGTAATGCTATCACATAGGATCTAGCAGCACCAAAATTTGGATCACAGATGCTACTCAGAATATTGAGGATAAAAATACTCCTTGCTACAATGTGGCTCCTTGAAGCTACAAAATACCCTGAACAGATAAATGAGACAAAATTTCAGAATGAAGCAACAATTGCTATGCTTCTCATTACCATACATCTAAAAATAATATTAGTATTCAAAAAAAATAAAGTTGAAAACTTGCCGCTATTGTGGTTGATGTGCAGAAGGTTTGGCTTATGGGCGCCGACCTCACCCTTTTGTGCGAAATCCTTAAGCAACCATGTGAGCCCATCATCTCTTTATGTCCACCATGACGGGAACATTGGATGTCAACAGCAACTCACGAATTAACAATATGGAATTTACACTTGAACCGCAGTCTTCTTCTTTCTGCCTGGCTTACTGGATTTCTCAAAATCCTCAATATCAGGATCTGATGATGACCCCTTGTACTTGATGGCAGCATCAAAAGAATAAATTCTCAATGCCAATGAACAAAGTGTGTCGATCCCAAATGCAGACGAAAGAGATGTCCAATTGCACCATGATTCATTCAAACAATTTGCTTTCACCATATGCTCAAGCAAGGTAAGAGATTGCACTAGCTGCATGTCAAAAACGCATTGAAAAGAGAAAACAAATCACATGAACGCTTTTTTTTTCCTTTTCTAGAGCAACAGGAAACAGAAAACACCCACCCACATCCTTCAGGCAGTCATTTCTGCCTTGAATTCATGGGCAGCTGGCCCAAGTCCAAGTCACATGGACACTTTTAACATCACCCATGACATACCATTATTACAAGTCACTTCTTTTTCCATGAAATACAAATTTCAAATAGAAGTAAAACTCAAACATTCGATGTGATATTTTATAGACCACAAACTTGAGACACGTCAAGTTCAGCAACAGTCCAAACGATATCATTCCGAAAGAGAAGCTTTGTAATTTGATACTTCACAGTATGAATGAAAGGCAATTTACTACTTTTTATTTCAGCAGAAAAAGTCCGGAACGCTCAGGAAGAGAAGACATTACGAACACAGTCCTTGCTGCAATGACAAAGAGAAACATCAAAACTTGCATCATATGAATTACCTACCACCATGAAATACGAGGAAAAGCTCCTTCCAGGCTCCAATGTTTGTGCTGCTGAGTTTCTTGAAGATTTGTTTTACTACCACTATGCATCTCTTCAAACTCACAAACATTCAATGAACAGTACAGATATCTTTATCACAAATGAACAAAACTACAGACTTCCAAATGCAAGAACCACATTTCATACAGAAAAAACGTCTTAGAAAAAATGCTGACAAAACTTATCGCCCAAGAAAGCCTCCCCTAAAGCCAGTGTTGGCAATCTTCCTATTTCAAGCCTTCAAAAGCAGATAAGAAACCTAAATTATTGTAACAATTGATTTTAGAATAAGAATCTGAAATAAGAAATTGTATTATCAAAAATCCTAAAAGCACTACAAAACGTAGGGAAAAGCACACATCAAAATGTATTTGTGAAGGATCAATTGCCACTCTTTTCCTGTCCTGATTTGGATTTTGTTTCCACGATCCCTCTTACCAACTTCCCACCTCTTTGTACATCTTCCCTGTGTATACTCCTTCCCATCCTTTAAAATGGAAAGGTGAAGCATCAACAGCCTCTACTAATCAGAGGGTAGAAGGTACGAAAATAAAACCGACTCTGCACAATATACTTCTATTCAGAACTATACTTGAACTTTTCAACACTTTTACCATTCCAAAAGCTAGGATAACCTTATGTGACTCAATTCACAACAGAACTTCATAAAATAAAAACTGGCCGCCTTAAATTTACAGATGGACAATTCACTTGTTGAACAAGTCCCCTCTAAAGCTACATCTTCATTCATACAACTTCCTCTGAGACTCTCCCTCATTCCATTGCTTCTTCTCTTAACAAAAACAGAAAGCCAAAATGAATGATGTCACGGAAACATCATCCACGTGCAGCAGATCACACGGGCCAAAGTCACCAGGGGACTGGGACGGGTCGGGAACGGTGGTGTCCCCGGACGGGGACGGACCCTAGGGTGTCCCAGGGACGGGTCCCCGGGATGGCACCAAAAAAATGCTAATTTTTTCAAAATATTGAGATGAAAGTCACGTACAAATAATTCTTCAACATATGAAATGACCAATAAGAAGAGAAACATAGAAAAAAGGTGTTTTTTTAAGTATAAACAATGAGCATATAAGAAGCACGTTGAGTCGTTGACATATGAACATTCAAAGTTAGTAGTTACTCCAAGAGTGGCAACTTACAAGTCATAAGTCTCGTGAGTCATGTATTTCATCATGTCCAAAAATAGATTCTACATCATCATCATCATATCGAAAAGATGTTACATATCATACGATCGATGTACAAATGCCAAAAAGACTACATATGATGGGAACATAAATGAGAAATGTAAAAGTCTACAACATAATTGTGATGACTATGGAGAATCCATAGCGGGGAGTCACACTGACAGACTCATTTTCTGCAACACAATCAATGGTTGCTGCATCTTCATGTTCTTCATTTACCACTTGTTCAGATCCTTGCTCTACCTCCCAATCTCTGAAAGGATCTCCCTCCATGCATTTTGTCTGTCGAAGCATCTTCAAATTTGCACTGACAAACACAAGATCACTACCATGCTGCACACCAAGCCTGTTCCTCTTCTTAGAGGCTACATGTCCATACACACTCCATAGTTGCTCAAGGCAACTCGTGGTGCAAGCCTCGCTAAATATCCGAATGGCCAATTGTTGAAGCTTTGGACCATCAAAACCAAAATCCTCCCACCATAGTGCAGCTCCAACACGTAACCTATCCTCTTGGGCATCTGCACATGCATATGAAGCATCTTTCCCTGTCCTATATTTGGATAGCTGATCTCTTATAAGTCATCTAGTTGCACTATCTGGGACAAATCTCTCTAATATGATCCTCCATCCATTACCCACTTCTGGATCTGCATATTGCTTTTTATCTTGGAATTCTGGATCCAACATGTATGCTTCTGCATGAAGTGGGGAGTAGTATGCATCCCATTTGCTAACACAAATAGCTGAAATCTCTTCATACCTGTCATTGTCTTTCACCAATGTTTTTAGTGCTTCAATTGTGCGATCCATAGCCTCGTGCACTGTACCAATGCATGGCTCCATGGAATCCACAATTTTCAATACGTGCACGAGTGGATGAACAATATCCACGATGTGGGAAATATTCTCCAACCATGCTGCATCATCAGCTAATCTTCTAAATTGCCTTCTTGTCGGAGTAGAAGCCTCTAGCATCCTCGAAAATTCATCACTCAATAAAAGGCCTCTCAAGACACCACTACATTTCACTACTCGGTGTAACATGGTAAAGTTATATGCAAACCTTGTATCTGAGTACTTGAGCAAAGCATGAGTAGATCTCTTGCTAAACTCATTCTTCACACGAGTATGGTTGTTGATGAAGCTAACCAATGAATTTACCTTATTGATTATAGGTAAAATCCAATCCAAATTCCCAATGCCTTTGAGAATCTTATTTAAGCAACGAGCCATGCAAAAGCAAACAATGATGCGAGGGTACAAATTTTTGGTAATTACACCTGCAGCTCTATTTGCAGGCTCCCCATCTGCTCCAATGAAAACCACATTTGAAGGCCCCACAATCTCTATGGCACTTGCCCACTCTGTAGCAAGTACATCAGCCGACTTTCTTGTGTCGAATGCATCATGTGATGAGAAAAAGTACATCTCCCCACAAAAATAAGCCACCACTCCATGGATAGAGCGTCGTTGCACATCACTCCATCCATCCACAAGCAATGATACTCCATTTCTTTCCCATGATTTTTTGATGGTCTCATGTGTTGGAGCAAAAGAGAGTATTCAGCATATGGAGAAGCTCAAATGGAGCACCTCTTGGCTGAGCAGCAGGGAAGGTGAGTGTCCAGTAGCATTTTGTCTGTCGAAGCATCTTCAAATTTGCACTGACAAACACAAGATCACTACCATGCTGCACACCAAGCCTGTTCCTCTTCTTAGAGGCTACATGTCCATACACACTCCATAGTTGCTCAAGGCAACTCGTGGTGCAAGCCTCGCTAAATATCCGAATGGCCAATTGTTGAAGCTTTGGACCATCAAAACCAAAATCCTCCCACCATAGTGCAGCTCCAACACGTAACCTATCCTCTTGGGCATCTGCACATGCATATGAAGCATCTTTCCCTGTCCTATATTTGGATAGCTGATCTCTTATAAGTCGTCTAGTTGCACTATCTGGGACAAATCTCTCTAATATGATCCTCCATCCATTACCCACTTCTGGATCTGCATATTGCTTTTTATCTTGGAATTCTGGATCCAACATGTATGCTTCTGCATGAAGTGGGGAGTAGTATGCATCCCATTTGCTAACACAAATAGCTGAAATCTCTTCATACCTGTCATTGTCTTTCACCAATGTTTTTAGTGCTTCAATTGTGCGATCCATAGCCTCGTGCACTGTACCAATGCATGGCTCCATGGAATCCACAATTTTCAATACGTGCACGAGTGGATGAACAATATCCACGATGTGGGAAATATTCTCCAACCATGCTGCATCATCAGCTAATCTTCTAAATTGCCTTCTTGTCGGAGTAGAAGCCTCTAGCATCCTCGAAAATTCATCACTCAATAAAAGGCCTCTCAAGACACCACTACATTTCACTACTCGGTGTAACATGGTAAAGTTATATGCAAACCTTGTATCTGAGTACTTGAGCAAAGCATGAGTAGATCTCTTGCTAAACTCATTCTTCACACGAGTATGGTTGTTGATGAAGCTAACCAATGAATTTACCTTATTGATTACAGGTAAAATCCAATCCAAATTCCCAATGCCTTTGAGAATCTTATTTAAGCAACGAGCCATGCAAAAGCAAACAATGATGCGAGGGTACAAATTTTTGGTAATTACACCTGCAGCTCTATTTGCAGGCTCCCCATCTGCTCCAATGAAAACCACATTTGAAGGCCCCACAATCTCTATGGCACTTGCCCACTCTGTAGCAAGTACATCAGCCGACTTTCTTGTGTCGAATGCATCATGTGATGAGAAAAAGTACATCTCCCCACAAAAATAAGCCACCACTCCATGGATAGAGCGTCGTTGCACATCACTCCATCCATCCACAAGCAATGATACTCCATTTCTTTCCCATGATTTTTTGATGGTCTCATGTGTTGGAGCAAAAGAGAGTATTCAGCAGATGGAGAAGCTCAAATGGAGCACCTCTTGGCTGAGCAGCAGGGAAGGTGAGTGTCCAGTAGCATTTTGTCTGTCGAAGCATCTTCAAATTTGCACTGACAAACACAAGATCACTACCATGCTGCACACCAAGCCTGTTCCTCTTCTTAGAGGCTACATGTCCATACACACTCCATAGTTGCTCGAGGCAACTCGTGGTGCAAGCCTCGCTAAATATCCGAATGGCCAATTGTTGAAGCTTTGGACCATCAAAACCAAAATCCTCCCACCATAGTGCAGCTCCAACACGTAACCTATCCTCTTGGGCATCTGCACATGCATATGAAGCATCTTTCCCTGTCCTATATTTGGATAGCTGATCTCTTATAAGTCGTCTAGTTGCACTATCTGGGACAAATCTCTCTAATACGATCCTCCATCCATTACCCACTTCTGGATCTGCATATTGCTTTTTATCTTGGAATTCTGGATCCAACATGTATGCTTCTGCATGAAGTGGGGAGTAGTATGCATCCCATTTGCTAACACAAATAGCTGAAATCTCTTCATACCTGTCATTGTCTTTCACCAATGTTTTTAGTGCTTCAATTGTGCGATCCATAGCCTCGTGCACTGTACCAATGCATGGCTCCATGGAATCCACAATTTTCAATACGTGCACGAGTGGATGAACAATATCCACGATGTGGGAAATATTCTCCAACCATGCTGCATCATCAGCTAATCTTCTAAATTGCCTTCTTGTCGGAGTAGAAGCCTCTAGCATCCTCGAAAATTCATCACTCAATAAAAGGCCTCTCAAGACACCACTACATTTCACTACTCGGTGTAACATGGTAAAGTTATATGCAAACCTTGTATCTGAGTACTTGAGCAAAGCATGAGTAGATCTCTTGCTAAACTCATTCTTCACACGAGTATGGTTGTTGATGAAGCTAACCAATGAATTTACCTTATTGATTACAGGTAAAATCCAATCCAAATTCCCAATGCCTTTGAGAATCTTATTTAAGCAACGAGCCATGCAAAAGCAAACAATGATGCGAGGGTACAAATTTTTGGTAATTACACCTGCAGCTCTATTTGCAGGCTCCCCATCTGCTCCAATGAAAACCACATTTGAAGGCCCCACAATCTCTATGGCACTTGCCCACTCTGTAGCAAGTACATCAGCCGACTTTCTTGTGTCGAATGCATCATGTGATGAGAAAAAGTACATCTCCCCACAAAAATAAGCCACCACTCCATGGATAGAGCGTCGTTGCACATCACTCCATCCATCCACAAGCAATGATACTCCATTTCTTTCCCATGATTTTTTGATGGTCTCATGTGTTGGAGCAAAAGAGAGTATTCAGCAGATGGAGAAGCTCAAATGGAGCACCTCTTGGCTGAGCAGCAGGGAAGGTGAGTGTCCAGTAGCATTTTGTCTGTCGAAGCATCTTCAAATTTGCACTGACAAACACAAGATCACTACCATGCTGCACACCAAGCCTGTTCCTCTTCTTAGAGGCTACATGTCCATACACACTCCATAGTTGCTCGAGGCAACTCGTGGTGCAAGCCTCGCTAAATATCCGAATGGCCAATTGTTGAAGCTTTGGACCATCAAAACCAAAATCCTCCCACCATAGTGCAGCTCCAACACGTAACCTATCCTCTTGGGCATCTGCACATGCATATGAAGCATCTTTCCCTGTCCTATATTTGGATAGCTGATCTCTTATAAGTCGTCTAGTTGCACTATCTGGGACAAATCTCTCTAATATGATCCTCCATCCATTACCCACTTCTAAATCTGCATATTGCTTTTTATCTTGGAATTTTGGATCCAACATGTATGCTTCTGCATGAAGTGGGGAGTAGTATGCATCCCATTTGCTAACACAAATAGCTGAAATCTCTTCATACCTGTCATTGTCTTTCACCAATGTTTTTAGTGCTTCAATTGTGCGATCCATAGCCTCGTGCACTGTACCAATGCATGGCTCCATGGAATCCACAATTTTCAATACGTGCACGAGTGGATGAACAATATCCACGATGTGGGAAATATTCTCCAACCATGCTGCATCATCAGCTAATCTTCTAAATTGCCTTCTTGTCGGAGTACAAGCCTCTAGCATCCTCGAAAATTCATCACTCAATAAAAGGCCTCTCAAGACACCACTACATTTCACTACTCGGTGTAACATGGTAAAGTTATATGCAAACCTTGTATCTGAGTACTTGAGCAAAGCATGAGTAGATCTCTTGCTAAACTCATTCTTCACACGAGTATGGTTGTTGATGAAGCTAACCAATGAATTTACCTTATTGATTACAGGTAAAATCCAATCCAAATTCCCAATGCCTTTGAGAATCTTATTTAAGCAAGGAGCCATGCAAAAGCAGACAATGATGCGAGGGTACAAATTTTTGGTAATTACACCTGCAGCTCTATTTGCAGGCTCCCCATCTGCTCCAATGAAAACCACATTTGAAGGCCCCACAATCTCTATGGCACTTGCGCACTCTGTAGCAAGTACATCAGCCGACTTTCTTGTGTCGAATGCATCATGTGATGAGAAAAAGTACATCTCCCCACAAAAATAAGCCACCACTCCATGGATAGAGCGTCGTTGCACATCACTCCATCCATCCACAAGCAATGATACTCCATTTCTTTCCCATGATTTTTTGATGGTCTCATGTGTTGGAGCAAAAGAGAGTATTCAGCAGATGGAGAAGCTCAAATGGAGCACCTCTTGGCTGAGCAGCAGGGAAGGTGAGTGTCCAGTAGCATTTTGTCTGTCGAAGCATCTTCAAATTTGCACTGACAAACACAAGATCACTACCATGCTGCACACCAAGCCTGTTCCTCTTCTTAGAGGCTACATGTCCATACACACTCCATAGTTGCTCGAGGCAACTCGTGGTGCAAGCCTCGCTAAATATCCGAATGGCCAATTGTTGAAGCTTTGGACCATCAAAACCAAAATCCTCCCACCATAGTGCAGCTCCAACACGTAACCTATCCTCTTGGGCATCTGCACATGCATATGAAGCATCTTTCCCTGTCCTATATTTGGATAGCTGATCTCTTATAAGTCGTCTAGTTGCACTATCTGGGACAAATCTCTCTAATATGATCCTCCATCCATTACCCACTTCTGGATCTGCATATTGCTTTTTATCTTGGAATTTTGGATCCAACATGTATGCTTCTGCATGAAGTGGGGAGTAGTATGCATCCCATTTGCTAACACAAATAGCTGAAATCTCTTCATACCTGTCATTGTCTTTCACCAATGTTTTTAGTGCTTCAATTGTGCGATCCATAGCCTCGTGCACTGTACCAATGCATGGCTCCATGGAATCCACAATTTTCAATACGTGCACGAGTGGATGAACAATATCCACGATGTGGGAAATATTCTCCAACCATGCTGCATCATCAGCTAATCTTCTAAATTGCCTTCTTGTCGGAGTAGCAAGCCTCTAGCATCCTCGAAAATTCATCACTCAATAAAAGGCCTCTCAAGACACCACTACATTTCACTACTCGGTGTAACATGGTAAAGTTATATGCAAACCTTGTATCTGAGTACTTGAGCAAAGCATGAGTAGATCTCTTGCTAAACTCATTCTTCACACGAGTATGGTTGTTGATGAAGCTAACCAATGAATTTACCTTATTGATTACAGGTAAAATCCAATCCAAATTCCCAATGCCTTTGAGAATCTTATTTAAGCAAGGAGCCATGCAAAAGCAAACAATGATGCGAGGGTACAAATTTTTGGTAATTACACCTGCAGCTCTATTTGCAGGCTCCCCATCTGCTCCAATGAAAACCACATTTGAAGGCCCCACAATCTCTATGGCACTTGCCCACTCTGTAGCAAGTACATCAGCCGACTTTCTTGTGTCGAATGCATCATGTGATGAGAAAAAGTACATCTCCCCACAAAAATAAGCCACCACTCCATGGATAGAGCGTCGTTGCACATCACTCCATCCATCCACAAGCAATGATACTCCATTTCTTTCCCATGATTTTTTGATGGTCTCATGTGTTGGAGCAAAAGAGAGTATTCAGCAGATGGAGAAGCTCAAATGGAGCACCTCTTGGCTGAGCAGCAGGGAAGGTGAGTGTCCAGTAGCATTTTGTCTGTCGAAGCATCTTCAAATTTGCACTGACAAACACAAGATCACTACCATGCTGCACACCAAGCCTGTTCCTCTTCTTAGAGGCTACATGTCCATACACACTCCATAGTTGCTCGAGGCAACTCGTGGTGCAAGCCTCGCTAAATATCCGAATGGCCAATTGTTGAAGCTTTGGACCATCAAAACCAAAATCCTCCCACCATAGTGCAGCTCCAACACGTAACCTATCCTCTTGGGCATCTGCACATGCATATGAAGCATCTTTCCCTGTCCTATATTTGGATAGCTGATCTCTTATAAGTCGTCTAGTTGCACTATCTGGGACAAATCTCTCTAATATGATCCTCCATCCATTACCCACTTCTGGATCTGCATATTGCTTTTTATCTTGGAATTCTGGATCCAACATGTATGCTTCTGCATGAAGTGGGGAGTAGTATGCATCCCATTTGCTAACACAAATAGCTGAAATCTCTTCATACCTGTCATTGTCTTTCACCAATGTTTTTAGTGCTTCAATTGTGCGATCCATAGCCTCGTGCACTGTACCAATGCATGACTCCATGGAATCCACAATTTTCAATACGTGCACGAGTGGATGAACAATATCCACGATGTGGGAAATATTCTCCAACCATGCTGCATCATCAGCTAATCTTCTAAATTGCCTTCTTGTCGGAGTACAAGCCTCTAGCATCCTCGAAAATTCATCACTCAATAAAAGGCCTCTCAAGACACCACTACATTTCACTACTCGGTGTAACATGGTAAAGTTATATGCAAACCTTGTATCTGAGTACTTGAGCAAAGCATGAGTAGATCTCTTGCTAAACTCATTCTTCACACGAGTATGGTTGTTGATGAAGCTAACCAATGAATTTACCTTATTGATTACAGGTAAAATCCAATCCAAATTCCCAATGCCTTTGAGAATCTTATTTAAGCAACGAGCCATGCGAAAGCAAACAATGATGCGAGGGTACAAATTTTTGGTAATTACACCTGCAGCTCTATTTGCAGGCTCCCCATCTGCTCCAATGAAAACCACATTTGAAGGCCCCACAATCTCTATGGCACTTGCCCACTCTGTAGCAAGTACATCAGCCGACTTTCTTGTGTCGAATGCATCATGTGATGAGAAAAAGTACATCTCCCCACAAAAATAAGCCACCACTCCATGGATAGAGCGTCGTTGCACATCACTCCATCCATCCACAAGCAATGATACTCCATTTCTTTCCCATGATTTTTTGATGGTCTCATGTGTTGGAGCAAAAGGGAGTATTCAGCAGATGGAGAAGCTCAAATGGAGCACCTCTTGGCTGAGCAGCAAGGAAGGTGAGTGTCCAGTAGCATTTTGTCTGTCGAAGCATCTTCAAATTTGCACTGACAAACACAAGATCACTACCATGCTGCACACCAAGCCTGTTCCTCTTCTTAGAGGCTACATGTCCATACACACTCCATAGTTGCTCGAGGCAACTCGTGGTGCAAGCCTCGCTAAATATCCGAATGGCCAATTGTTGAAGCTTTGGACCATCAAAACCAAAATCCTCCCACCATAGTGCAGCTCCAACACGTAACCTATCCTCTTGGGCATCTGCACATGCATATGAAGCATCTTTCCCTGTCCTATATTTGGATAGCTGATCTCTTATAAGTCGTCTAGTTGCACTATCTGGGACAAATCTCTCTAATATGATCCTCCATCCATTACCCACTTCTGGATCTGCATATTGCTTTTTATCTTGGAATTCTGGATCCAACATGTATGCTTCTGCATGAAGTGGGGAGTAGTATGCATCCCATTTGCTAACACAAATAGCTGAAATCTCTTCATACCTGTCATTGTCTTTCACCAATGTTTTTAGTGCTTCAATTGTGCGATCCATAGCCTCGTGCACTGTACCAATGCATGGCTCCATGGAATCCACAATTTTCAATACGTGCACGAGTGGATGAACAATATCCACGATGTGGGAAATATTCTCCAACCATGCTGCATCATCAGCTAATCTTCTAAATTGCCTTCTTGTCGGAGTAGAAGCCTCTAGCATCCTCGAAAATTCATCACTCAATAAAAGGCCTCTCAAGACACCACTACATTTCACTACTCGGTGTAACATGGTAAAGTTATATGCAAACCTTGTATCTGAGTACTTGAGCAAAGCATGAGTAGATCTCTTGCTAAACTCATTCTTCACACGAGTATGGTTGTTGATGAAGCTAACCAATGAATTTACCTTATTGATTACAGGTAAAATCCAATCCAAATTCCCAATGCCTTTGAGAATCTTATTTAAGCAACGAGCCATGCAAAAGCAAACAATGATGCGAGGGTACAAATTTTTGGTAATTACACCTGCAGCTCTATTTGCAGGCTCCCCATCTGCTCCAATGAAAACCACATTTGAAGGCCCCACAATCTCTATGGCACTTGCCCACTCTGTAGCAAGTACATCAGCCGACTTTCTTGTGTCGAATGCATCATGTGATGAGAAAAAGTACATCTCCCCACAAAAATAAGCCACCACTCCATGGATAGAGCGTCGTTGCACATCACTCCATCCATCCACAAGCAATGATACTCCATTTCTTTCCCATGATTTTTTGATGGTCTCATGTGTTGGAGCAAAAGGGAGTATTCAGCAGATGGAGAAGCTCAAATGGAGCACCTCTTGGCTGAGCAGCAGGGAAGGTGAGTGTCCAGTAGCATTTTGTCTGTCGAAGCATCTTCAAATTTGCACTGACAAACACAAGATCACTACCATGCTGCACACCAAGCCTGTTCCTCTTCTTAGAGGCTACATGTCCATACACACTCCATAGTTGCTCAAGGCAACTCGTGGTGCAAGCCTCGCTAAATATCCGAATGGCCAATTGTTGAAGCTTTGGACCATCAAAACCAAAATCCTCCCACCATAGTGCAGCTCCAACACGTAACCTATCCTCTTGGGCATCTGCACATGCATATGAAGCATCTTTCCCTGTCCTATATTTGGATAGCTGATCTCTTATAAGTCGTCTAGTTGCACTATCTGGGACAAATCTCTCTAATATGATCCTCCATCCATTACCCACTTCTGGATCTGCATATTGCTTTTTATCTTGGAATTTTGGATCCAACATGTATGCTTCTGCATGAAGTGGGGAGTAGTATGCATCCCATTTGCTAACACAAATAGCTGAAATCTCTTCATACCTGTCATTGTCTTTCACCAATGTTTTTAGTGCTTCAATTGTGCGATCCATAGCCTCGTGCACTGTACCAATGCATGGCTCCATGGAATCCACAATTTTCAATACGTGCACGAGTGGATGAACAATATCCACGATGTGGGAAATATTCTCCAACCATGCTGCATCATCAGCTAATCTTCTAAATTGCCTTCTTGTCGGAGTAGAAGCCTCTAGCATCCTCGAAAATTCATCACTCAATAAAAGGCCTCTCAAGACACCACTACATTTCACTACTCGGTGTAACATGGTAAAGTTATATGCAAACCTTGTATCTGAGTACTTGAGCAAAGCATGAGTAGATCTCTTGCTAAACTCATTCTTCACACGAGTATGGTTGTTGATGAAGCTAACCAATGAATTTACCTTATTGATTACAGGTAAAATCCAATCCAAATTCCCAATGCCTTTGAGAATCTTATTTAAGCAACGAGCCATGCAAAAGCAAACAATGATGCGAGGGTACAAATTTTTGGTAATTACACCTGCAGCTCTATTTGCAGGCTCCCCATCTGCTCCAATGAAAACCACATTTGAAGGCCCCACAATCTCTATGGCACTTGCCCACTCTGTAGCAAGTACATCAGCCGACTTTCTTGTGTCGAATGCATCATGTGATGAGAAAAAGTACATCTCCCCACAAAAATAAGCCACCACTCCATGGATAGAGCGTCGTTGCACATCACTCCATCCATCCACAAGCAATGATACTCCATTTCTTTCCCATGATTTTTTGATGGTCTCATGTGTTGGAGCAAAAGAGAGTATTCAGCAGATGGAGAAGCTCAAATGGAGCACCTCTTGGCTGAGCAGCAGGGAAGGTGAGTGTCCAGTAGCATTTTGTCTGTCGAAGCATCTTCAAATTTGCACTGACAAACACAAGATCACTACCATGCTGCACACCAAGCCTGTTCCTCTTCTTAGAGGCTACATGTCCATACACACTCCATAGTTGCTCAAGGCAACTCGTGGTGCAAGCCTCGCTAAATATCCGAATGGCCAATTGTTGAAGCTTTGGACCATCAAAACCAAAATCCTCCCACCATAGTGCAGCTCCAACACGTAACCTATCCTCTTGGGCATCTGCACATGCATATGAAGCATCTTTCCCTGTCCTATATTTGGATAGCTGATCTCTTATAAGTCGTCTAGTTGCACTATCTGGGACAAATCTCTCTAATATGATCCTCCATCCATTACCCACTTCTGGATCTGCATATTGCTTTTTATCTTGGAATTCTGGATCCAACATGTATGCTTCTGCATGAAGTGGGGAGTAGTATGCATCCCATTTGCTAACACAAATAGCTGAAATCTCTTCATACCTGTCATTGTCTTTCACCAATGTTTTTAGTGCTTCAATTGTGCGATCCATAGCCTCGTGCACTGTACCAATGCATGGCTCCATGGAATCCACAATTTTCAATACGTGCACGAGTGGATGAACAATATCCACGATGTGGGAAATATTCTCCAACCATGCTGCATCATCAGCTAATCTTCTAAATTGCCTTCTTGTCGGAGTAGAAGCCTCTAGCATCCTCGAAAATTCATCACTCAATAAAAGGCCTCTCAAGACACCACTACATTTCACTACTCGGTGTAACATGGTAAAGTTATATGCAAACCTTGTATCTGAGTACTTGAGCAAAGCATGAGTAGATCTCTTGCTAAACTCATTCTTCACACGAGTATGGTTGTTGATGAAGCTAACCAATGAATTTACCTTATTGATTACAGGTAAAATCCAATCCAAATTCCCAATGCCTTTGAGAATCTTATTTAAGCAACGAGACATGCAAAAGCAAACAATGATGCGAGGGTACAAATTTTTGGTAATTACACCTGCAGCTCTATTTGCAGGCTCCCCATCTGCTCCAATGAAAACCACATTTGAAGGCCCCACAATCTCTATGGCACTTGCCCACTCTGTAGCAAGTACATCAGCCAACTTTCTTGTGTCGAATGCATCATGTGATGAGAAAAAGTACATCTCCCCACAAAAATAAGCCACCACTCCATGGATAGAGCGTCGTTGCACATCACTCCATCCATCCACAAGCAATGATACTCCATTTCTTTCCCATGATTTTTTGATGGTCTCATGTGTTGGAGCAAAAGAGAGTATTCAGCAGATGAAGAAGCTCAAATGGAGCACCTCTTGGCTGAGCAGCAGGGAAGGTGAGTGTCCAGTAGCATTTTGTCTATCGAAGCATCTTCAAATTTGCACTGACAAACACAAGATCACTACCATGCTGCACACCAAGCCTGTTCCTCTTCTTAGAGGCTACATGTCCACACACACTCCATAGTTGCTCAAGGCAACTCGTGGTGCAAGCCTCGCTAAATATCCGAATGGCCAATTGTTGAAGCTTTGGACCATCAAAACCAAAATCCTCCCACCATAGTGCAGCTCCAACACGTAACCTATCCTCTTGGGCATCTCCACATGCATATGAAGCATCTTTCCCTGTCCTATATTTGGATAGCTGATCTCTTATAAGTCGTCTAGTTGCACTATCTGGGACAAATCTCTCTAATATGATCCTCCATCCATTACCCACTTCTGGATCTGCATATTGCTTTTTATCTTGGAATTCTGGATCCAACATGTATGCTTCTGCATGAAGTGGGGAGTAGTATGCATCCCATTTGCTAACACAAATAGCTGAAATCTCTTCATACCTGTCATTGTCTTTCACCAATGTTTTTAGTGCTTCAATTGTGCGATCCATAGCCTCGTGCACTGTACCAATGCATGGCTCCATGGAATCCACAATTTTCAATACGTGCACGAGTGGATGAACAATATCCACGATGTGGGAAATATTCTCCAACCATGCTGCATCATCAGCTAATCTTCTAAATTGCCTTCTTGTCGGAGTAGAAGCCTCTAGCATCCTCGAAAATTCATCACTCAATAAAAGGCCTCTCAAGACACCACTACATTTCACTACTCGGTGTAACATGGTAAAGTTATATGCAAACCTTGTATCTGAGTACTTGAGCAAAGCATGAGTAGATCTCTTGCTAAACTCATTCTTCACACGAGTATGGTTGTTGATGAAGCTAACCAATGAATTTACCTTATTGATTACAGGTAAAATCCAATCCAAATTCCCAATGCCTTTGAGAATCTTATTTAAGCAACGAGCCATGCAAAAGCAAACAATGATGCGAGGGTACAAATTTTTGGTAATTACACCTGCAGCTCTATTTGCAGGCTCCCCATCTGCTCCAATGAAAACCACATTTGAAGGCCCCACAATCTCTATGGCACTTGCCCACTCTGTAGCAAGTACATCAGCCGACTTTCTTGTGTCGAATGCATCATGTGATGAGAAAAAGTACATCTCCCCACAAAAATAAGCCAACACTCCATGGATAGAGCGTCGTTGCACATCACTCCATCCATCCACAAGCAATGATACTCCATTTCTTTCCCATGATTTTTTGATGGTCTCATTTGTTGGAGCAAAAGAGAGTATTCAGCAGATGGAGAAGCTCAAATGGAGCACCTCTTGGCTGAGCAGCAGGGAAGGTGAGTGTCCAGTAGCATTTTGTCTGTCGAAGCATCTTCAAATTTGCACTGACAAACACAAGATCACTACCATGCTGCACACCAAGCCTGTTCCTCTTCTTAGAGGCTACATGTCCATACACACTCCATAGTTGCGGCCTCTCAAGACACCACTACATTTCACTACTCGGTGTAACATGGTAAAGTTATATGCAAACCTTGTATCTGAGTACTTGAGCAAAGCATGAGTAGATCTCTTGCTAAACTCATTCTTCACACGAGTATGGTTGTTGATGAAGCTAACCAATGAATTTACCTTATTGATTACAGGTAAAATCCAATCCAAATTCCCAATGCCTTTGAGAATCTTATTTAAGCAACGAGCCATGCAAAAGCAAACAATGATGCGAGGGTACAAATTTTTGGTAATTACACCTGCAGCTCTATTTGCAGGCTCCCCATCTGCTCCAATGAAAACCACATTTGAAGGCCCCACAATCTCTATGGCACTTGCCCACTCTGTAGCAAGTACATCAGCCGACTTTCTTGTGTCGAATGCATCATGTGATGAGAAAAAGTACATCTCCCCACAAAAATAAGCCACCACTCCATGGATAGAGCGTCGTTGCACATCACTCCATCCATCCACAAGCAATGATACTCCATTTCTTTCCCATGATTTTTTGATGGTCTCATGTGTTGGAGCAAAAGGGAGTATTCAGCAGATGGAGAAGCTCAAATGGAGCACCTCTTGGCTGAGCAGCAAGGAAGGTGAGTGTCCAGTAGCATTTTGTCTGTCGAAGCATCTTCAAATTTGCACTGACAAACACAAGATCACTACCATGCTGCACACCAAGCCTGTTCCTCTTCTTAGAGGCTACATGTCCATACACACTCCATAGTTGCTCAAGGCAACTCGTGGTGCAAGCCTCGCTAAATATCCGAATGGCCAATTGTTGAAGCTTTGGACCATCAAAACCAAAATCCTCCCACCATAGTGCAGCTCCAACACGTAACCTATCCTCTTGGGCATCTGCACATGCATATGAAGCATCTTTCCCTGTCCTATATTTGGATAGCTGATCTCTTATAAGTCGTCTAGTTGCACTATCTGGGACAAATCTCTCTAATATGATCCTCCATCCATTACCCACTTCTGGATCTGCATATTGCTTTTTATCTTGGAATTTTGGATCCAACATGTATGCTTCTGCATGAAGTGGGGAGTAGTATGCATCCCATTTGCTAACACAAATAGCTGAAATCTCTTCATACCTGTCATTGTCTTTCACCAATGTTTTTAGTGCTTCAATTGTGCGATCCATAGCCTCGTGCACTGTACCAATGCATGGCTCCATGGAATCCACAATTTTCAATACGTGCACGAGTGGATGAACAATATCCACGATGTGGGAAATATTCTCCAACCATGCTGCATCATCAGCTAATCTTCTAAATTGCCTTCTTGTCGGAGTAGAAGCCTCTAGCATCCTCGAAAATTCATCACTCAATAAAAGGCCTCTCAAGACACCACTACATTTCACTACTCGGTGTAACATGGTAAAGTTATATGCAAACCTTGTATCTGAGTACTTGAGCAAAGCATGAGTAGATCTCTTGCTAAACTCATTCTTCACACGAGTATGGTTGTTGATGAAGCTAACCAATGAATTTACCTTATTGATTACAGGTAAAATCCAATCCAAATTCCCAATGCCTTTGAGAATCTTATTTAAGCAACGAGCCATGCAAAAGCAAACAATGATGCGAGGGTACAAATTTTTGGTAATTACACCTGCAGCTCTATTTGCAGGCTCCCCATCTGCTCCAATGAAAACCACATTTGAAGGCCCCACAATCTCTATGGCACTTGCCCACTCTGTAGCAAGTACATCAGCCGACTTTCTTGTGTCGAATGCATCATGTGATGAGAAAAAGTACATCTCCCCACAAAAATAAGCCACCACTCCATGGATAGAGCGTCGTTGCACATCACTCCATCCATCCACAAGCAATGATACTCCATTTCTTTCCCATGATTTTTTGATGGTCTCATGTGTTGGAGCAAAAGAGAGTATTCAGCAGATGGAGAAGCTCAAATGGAGCACCTCTTGGCTGAGCAGCAGGGAAGGTGAGTGTCCAGTAGCATTTTGTCTGTCGAAGCATCTTCAAATTTGCACTGACAAACACAAGATCACTACCATGCTGCACACCAAGCCTGTTCCTCTTCTTAGAGGCTACATGTCCATACACACTCCATAGTTGCTCAAGGCAACTCGTGGTGCAAGCCTCGCTAAATATCCGAATGGCCAATTGTTGAAGCTTTGGACCATCAAAACCAAAATCCTCCCACCATAGTGCAGCTCCAACACGTAACCTATCCTCTTGGGCATCTGCACATGCATATGAAGCATCTTTCCCTGTCCTATATTTGGATAGCTGATCTCTTATAAGTCGTCTAGTTGCACTATCTGGGACAAATCTCTCTAATATGATCCTCCATCCATTACCCACTTCTGGATCTGCATATTGCTTTTTATCTTGGAATTCTGGATCCAACATGTATGCTTCTGCATGAAGTGGGGAGTAGTATGCATCCCATTTGCTAACACAAATAGCTGAAATCTCTTCATACCTGTCATTGTCTTTCACCAATGTTTTTAGTGCTTCAATTGTGCGATCCATAGCCTCGTGCACTGTACCAATGCATGGCTCCATGGAATCCACAATTTTCAATACGTGCACGAGTGGTTGAACAATATCCACGATGTGGGAAATATTCTCCAACCATGCTGCATCATCAGCTAATCTTCTAAATTGCCCTCTTGTCGGAGTAGAAGCCTCTAGCATCCTCGAAAATTCATCACTCAATAAAAGGCCTCTCAAGACACCACTACATTTCACTACTCGGTGTAACATGGTAAAGTTATATGCAAACCTTGTATCTGAGTACTTGAGCAAAGCATGAGTAGATCTCTTGCTAAACTCATTCTTCACACGAGTATGGTTGTTGATGAAGCTAACCAATGAATTTACCTTATTGATTACAGGTAAAATCCAATCCAAATTCCCAATGCCTTTGAGAATCTTATTTAAGCAACGAGCCATGCAAAAGCAAACAATGATGCGAGGGTACAAATTTTTGGTAATTACACCTGCAGCTCTATTTGCAGGCTCCCCATCTGCTCCAATGAAAACCACATTTGAAGGCCCCACAATCTCTATGGCACTTGCCCACTCTGTAGCAAGTACATCAGCCGACTTTCTTGTGTCGAATGCATCATGTGATGAGAAAAAGTACATCTCCCCACAAAAATAAGCCACCACTCCATGGATAGAGCGTCGTTGCACATCACTCCATCCATCCACAAGCAATGATACTCCATTTCTTTCCCATGATTTTTTGATGGTCTCATGTGTTGGAGCAAAAGAGAGTATTCAGCAGATGGAGAAGCTAAAATGGAGCACCTCTTGGCTGAGCAGCAGGGAAGGTGAGTGTCCAGTAGCATTTTGTCTGTCGAAGCATCTTCAAATTTGCACTGACAAACACAAGATCACTACCATGCTGCACACCAAGCCTGTTCCTCTTCTTAGAGGCTACCTGTCCATACACACTCCATAGTTGCTCAAGGCAACTCGTGGTGCAAGCCTCGCTAAATATCCGAATGGCCAATTGTTGAAGCTTTGGACCATCAAAACCAAAATCCTCCCACCATAGTGCAGCTCCAACACGTAACCTATCCTCTTGGGCATCTGCACATGCATATGAAGCATCTTTCCCTGTCCTATATTTGGATAGCTGATCTCTTATAAGTCGTCTAGTTGCACTATCTGGGACAAATCTCTCTAATATGATCCTCCATCCATTACCCACTTCTGGATCTGCATATTGCTTTTTATCTTGGAATTCTGGATCCAACATGTATGCTTCTGCATGAAGTGGGGAGTAGTATGCATCCCATTTGCTAACACAAATAGCTGAAATCTCTTCATACCTGTCATTGTCTTTCACCAATGTTTTTAGTGCTTCAATTGTGCGATCCATAGCCTCGTGCACTGTACCAATGCATGGCTCCATGGAATCCACAATTTTCAATACGTGCACGAGTGGATGAACAATATCCACGATGTGGGAAATATTCTCCAACCATGCTGCATCATCAGCTAATCTTCTAAATTGCCTTCTTGTCGGAGTAGAAGCCTCTAGCATCCTCGAAAATTCATCACTCAATAAAAGGCCTCTCAAGACACCACTGCATTTCACTACTAGGTGTAACATGGTAAAGTTATATGCAAACCTTGTATCTGAGTACTTGAGCAAAGCATGAGTAGATCTCTTGCTAAACTCATTCTTCACACGAGTATGGTTGTTGATGAAGCTAACCAATGAATTTACCTTATTGATTACAGGTAAAATCCAATCCAAATTCCCAATGCCTTTGAGAATCTTATTTAAGCAACGAGCCATGCAAAAGCAAACAATGATGCGAGGGTACAAATTTTTGGTAATTACACCTGCAGCTCTATTTGCAGGCTCCCCATCTGCTCCAATGAAAACCACATTTGAAGGCCCCACAATCTCTATGGCACTTGCCCACTCTGTAGCAAGTACATCAGCCGACTTTCTTGTGTCGAATGCATCATGTGATGAGAAAAAGTACATCTCCCCACAAAAATAAGCCACCACTCCATGGATAGAGCGTCGTTGCACATCACTCCATCCATCCACAAGCAATGATACTCCATTTCTTTCCCATGATTTTTTGATGGTCTCATGTGTTGGAGCAAAAGAGAGTATTCAGCAGATGGAGAAGCTCAAATGGAGCACCTCTTGGCTGAGCAGCAGGGAAGGTGAGTGTCCAGTAGCATTTTGTCTGTCGAAGCATCTTCAAATTTGCACTGACAAACACAAGATCACTACCATGCTGCACACCAAGCCTGTTCCTCTTCTTAGAGGCTACATGTCCACACACACTCCATAGTTGCTCAAGGCAACTCGTGGTGCAAGCCTCGCTAAATATCCGAATGGCCAATTGTTGAAGCTTTGGACCATCAAAACCAAAATCCTCCCACCATAGTGCAGCTCCAACACGTAACCTATCGTCTTGGGCATCTGCACATGCATATGAAGCATCTTTCCCTGTCCTATATTTGGATAGCTGATCTCTTATAAGTCGTCTAGTTGCACTATCTGGGACAAATCTCTCTAATATGATCCTCCATCCATTACCCACTTCTGGATCTGCATATTGCTTTTTATCTTGGAATTCTGGATCCAACATGTATGCTTCTGCATGAAGTGGGGAGTAGTATGCATCCCATTTGCTAACACAAATAGCTGAAATCTCTTCATACCTGTCATTGTCTTTCACCAATGTTTTTAGTGCTTCAATTGTGTGATCCATAGCCTCGTGCACTGTACCAATGCATGGCTCCATGGAATCCACAATTTTCAATACGTGAACGAGTGGATGAACAATATCCACGATGTGGGAAATATTCTCCAACCATGCTGCATCATCAGCTAATCTTCTAAATTGCCTTCTTGTCGGAGTAGAAGCCTCTAGCATCCTCGAAAATTCATCACTCAATAAAAGGCCTCTCAAGACACCACTACATTTCACTACTCGGTGTAACATGGTAAAGTTATATGCAAACCTTGTATCTGAGTACTTGAGCAAAGCATGAGTAGATCTCTTGCTAAACTCATTCTTCACACGAGTATGGTTGTTGATGAAGCTAACCAATGAATTTACCTTATTGATTACAGGTAAAATCCAATCCAAATTCCCAATGCCTTTGAGAATCTTATTTAAGCAACGAGCCATGCAAAAGCAAACAATGATGCGAGGGTACAAATTTTTGGTAATTACACCTGCAGCTCTATTTGCAGGCTCCCCATCTGCTCCAATGAAAACCACATTTGAAGGCCCCACAATCTCTATGGCACTTGCCCACTCTGTAGCAAGTACATCAGCCGACTTTCTTGTGTCGAATGCATCATGTGATGAGAAAAAGTACATCTCCCCACAAAAATAAGCCACCACTCCATGGATAGAGCGTCGTTGCACATCACTCCATCCATCCACAAGCAATGATACTCCATTTCTTTCCCATGATTTTTTGATGGTCTCATGTGTTGGAGCAAAAGAGAGTATTCAGCAGATGGAGAAGCTCAAATGGAGCACCTCTTGGCTGAGCAGCAGGGAAGGTGAGTGTCCAGTAGCATTTTGTCTGTCGAAGCATCTTCAAATTTGCACTGACAAACACAAGATCACTACCATGCTGCACACCAAGCCTGTTCCTCTTCTTAGAGGCTACATGTCCACACACACTCCATCGTTGCTCAAGGCAACTCGTGGTGCAAGCCTCGCTAAATATCCGAATGGCCAATTGTTGAAGCTTTGGACCATCAAAACCAAAATCCTCCCACCATAGTGCAGCTCCAACACGTAACCTATCCTCTTGGGCATCTGCACATGCATATGAAGCATCTTTCCCTGTCCTATATTTGGATAGCTGATCTCTTATAAGTCGTCTAGTTGCACTATCCGGGACAAATCTCTCTAATATGATCCTCCATCCATTACCCACTTCTGGATCTGCATATTGCTTTTTATCTTGCAATTCTGGATCCAACATGTATGCTTCTGCATGAAGTGGGGAGTAGTATGCATCCCATTTGCTAACACAAATAGCTGAAATCTCTTCATACCTGTCATTGTCTTTCACCAATGTTTTTAGTGCTTTAATTGTGCGATCCATAGCCTCGTGCACTGTACCAATGCATGGCTCCATGGAATCCACAATTTTCAATACGTGCACGAGTGGATGAACAATATCCACGATGTGGGAAATATTCTCCAACCATGCTGCATCATTAGCTAATCTTCTAAATTGCCTTCTTGTCGGAGTAGAAGCCTCTAGCATCCTCGAAAATTCATCACTCAATAAAAGGCCTCTCAAGACACCACTGCATTTCACTACTAGGTGTAACATGGTAAAGTTATATGCAAACCTTGTATCTGAGTACTTGAGCAAAGCATGAGTAGATCTCTTGCTAAACTCATTCTTCACACGAGTATGGTTGTTGATGAAGCTAACCAATGAATTTACCTTATTGATTACAGGTAAAATCCAATCCAAATTCCCAATGCCTTTGAGAATCTTATTTAAGCAACGAGCCATGCAAAAGCAAACAATGATGCGAGGGTACAAATTTTTGGTAATTACACCTGCAGCTCTATTTGCAGGCTCCCCATCTGCTCCAATGAAAACCACATTTGAAGGCCCCACAATCTCTATGGCACTTGCCCACTCTGTAGCAAGTACATCAGCCGACTTTCTTGTGTCGAATGCATCATGTGATGAGAAAAAATACATCTCCCCACAAAAATAAGCCACCACTCCATGGATAGAGCGTCGTTGCACATCACTCCATCCATCCACAAGCAATGATACTCCATTTCTTTCCCATGATTTTTTGATGGTCTCATGTGTTGGAGCAAAAGAGAGTATTCAGCAGATGGAGAAGCTCAAATGGAGCACCTCTTGGCTGAGCAGCAGGGAAGGTGAGTGTCCAGTAGCATTTTGTCTGTCGAAGCATCTTCAAATTTGCACTGACAAACACAAGATCACTACCATGCTGCACACCAAGCCTGTTCCTCTTCTTAGAGGCTACATGTCCATACACACTCCATAGTTGCTCAAGGCAACTCGTGGTGCAAGCCTCGCTAAATATCCGAATGGCCAATTGTTGAAGCTTTGGACCATCAAAACCAAAATCCTCCCACCATAGTGCAGCTCCAACACGTAACCTATCCTCTTGGGCATCTGCACATGCATATGAAGCATCTTTCCCTGTCCTATATTTGGATAGCTGATCTCTTATAAGTCGTCTAGTTGCACTATCTGGGACAAATCTCTCTAATATGATCCTCCATCCATTACCCACTTCTGGATCTGCATATTGCTTTTTATCTTGGAATTCTGGATCCAACATGTATGCTTCTGCATGAAGTGGGGAGTAGTATGCATCCCATTTGCTAACACAAATAGCTGAAATCTCTTCATACCTGTCATTGTCTTTCACCAATGTTTTTAGTGCTTCAATTGTGCGATCCATAGCCTCGTGCACTGTACCAATGCATGGCTCCATGGAATCCACAATTTTCAATACGTGCACGAGTGGATGAACAATATCCACGATGTTGGAAATATTCTCCAACCATGCTGCATCATCAGCTAATCTTCTAAATTGCCTTCTTGTCGGAGTAGAAGCCTCTAGCATCCTCGAAAATTCATCACTCAATAAAAGGCCTCTCAAGACACCACTACATTTCACTACTCGGTGTAACATGGTAAAGTTATATGCAAACCTTGTATCTGAGTACTTGAGCAAAGCATGAGTAGATCTCTTGCTAAACTCATTCTTCACACGAGTATGGTTGTTGATGAAGCTAACCAATGAATTTACCTTATTGATTACAGGTAAAATCCAATCCAAATTCCCAATGCCTTTGAGAATCTTATTTAAGCAACGAGCCATGCAAAAGCAAACAATGATGCGAGGGTACAAATTTTTGGTAATTACACCTGCAGCTCTATTTGCAGGCTCCCCATCTGCTCCAATGAAAACCACATTTGAAGGCCCCACAATCTCTATGGCACTTGCCCACTCTGTAGCAAGTACATCAGCCGACTTTCTTGTGTCGAATGCATCATGTAATGAGAAAAAATACATCTCCCCACAAAAATAAGCCACCACTCCATGGATAGAGCGTCGTTGCACATCACTCCATCCATCCACAAGCAATGATACTCCATTTCTTTCCCATGATTTTTTGATGGTCTCATGTGTTGGAGCAAAAGAGAGTATTCAGCAGATGGAGAAGCTCAAATGGAGCACCTCTTGGCTGAGCAGCAGGGAAGGTGAGTGTCCAGTAGCATTTTGTCTGTCGAAGCATCTTCAAATTTGCACTGACAAACACAAGATCACTACCATGCTGCACACCAAGCCTGTTCCTCTTCTTAGAGGCTACATGTCCATACACACTCCATAGTTGCTCAAGGCAACTCGTGGTGCAAGCCTCGCTAAATATCCGAATGGCCAATTGTTGAAGCTTTGGACCATCAAAACCAAAATCCTCCCACCATAGTGCAGCTCCAACACGTAACCTATCCTCTTGGGCATCTGCACATGCATATGAAGCATCTTTCCCTGTCCTATATTTGGATAGCTGATCTCTTATAAGTCGTCTAGTTGCACTATCTGGGACAAATCTCTCTAATATGATCCTCCATCCATTACCCACTTCTGGATCTGCATATTGCTTTTTATCTTGGAATTCTGGATCCAACATGTATGCTTCTGCATGAAGTGGGGAGTATACTCCATTTCTTTCCATTTCTTTCCCATGATTTTTTGATGGTCTCATGTGTTGGAGCAAAGGAGAGTATTCAGCAGATGGAGAAGCTCAAATGGAGCACCTCTTGGCTGAGGAACAGGGAAGGTGAGTCTCCAGTAGCGCACGAAGGTGAAAGAGATAGAGAGAGAGAGAGAGATCGAAAGAATAGAGGCACAGCTGTTTTGGTGGGTTCTCCAAAAAGAGAAGAGAACCCTAACTTTAGTTTAAGTTATTATTTATAGGACCTGGCCAAGTTCACACTGAACTTGGCCAAAAGAATAAAAATGACTTATAATCACTATAATCAGCCTTTTAAAGGCCTATACACAAAGTGTACAACTATGAGGGGTCATTTAGGGCCTTTACCCAACAACCTCCCACTTAAAGGCATAAATGACGCCTTTAAGCTATGTGACTCCCACCATCAGTATACATAGCTGATGTTGTGCTTTGGACAAGCACTTAGTAAGAACATCTGCAGGATTCTGTGACGTATGGACCTTAACCAATGTGATAAGGCCATCCTCAGGCACTTCTCGAATGAAGTGACACCGCACATCAATGTGCTTTGTACGTGCATGGAACATGGCATTCTTTGCTAAACATATAGCACTTTGGCTGTCACATCCAAGCTTAGGTGTCTTGTTGAGCAAACCAAACTCACAACATAAACGTGCCAGCCAAATGGCTTCCTTGGAAGCCTCAGTGGCTGAAATATATTCAGCCTCCGTAGTTGACAGAGCAACAATCTTTTGCAACCTAGAACACCATGAAATAGCACCTCTTGCAAGAGTAAATATATATCCACTTGTGGATTTACGAGTATCCACATCACCAGCCATGTCAGAGTCACAAAAGCCTTGCAGTTCCAATGGATCTTTGCCATAGCAAATACATTTATTCTTGGTCCCTTTCAAGTACCTCAAGATAGATTTGACTACCTCCCAATAAGCTTTGCCAAGATTAGCCATAAACCTGATAACAACTCCCACTGCATGAGCAATGTCTGGCCGAGTGGCAACCATAGCATACATAAGTGAACCACACGCTGATGCATATGGAACACTCTTCATGTAGTTGGCTGCATCATCATCCTTGGGACAATCATCTTTGGAAAGCTTAACATGTGGCTGCCATGGCACTCCAAGAAGCTTAGAATCAGCCACATTAAATCTATCCAGTACTTTATCAATGTACTTTTCCTGAGATAAATGCAAAGTATGCTGCTGCCTATCCCTTTTTATTCGCGTACCAAGAATATGCTCAGCTTCCCCAAGGTCTTTCATTGAGAACTCAGAGTTCAGCTGCTGTTTAAGAGCATTTAGTGTGCCCTTTTTCTTCCCAGCCAGCAGCATATCATCTACATACATCACAAGAATGATTGGGCTGCCATCTTCATCCTTTTTAGTGTACAAACATTCTTTTGAACCCATGTTTGAGCATAAATGCATCAAACTTCTTATACCATTGCCTAGGGGCTTGTTTCAGCCCATATAAGCTCCTTTTCAGCTTGCATACCAGATGCTCTTTTCCAGGAATGGCATATCCTTCTGGCTATTTCATGTACAGCTCTTCATCTAAGTCACCATGCAAAAAGGCTGTTTTAACATCCATTTGGGATAGCTCCGAATCCAAAGCAGCTGTAATAGCAAATAGCACACGTAGAGTGGTCATTTTAACTACCGGAGAGAACACCTCTTGGAAATCAATGCCCTCCTTTTGGGCATATCCCTTAGCAACCAGCCTTGCCTTATACTTGGGTTTGCCATCAACAGTTTTGATTTTGTATACCCACTTGTTAGGAATGACTTTCCTACCTTTGGGCAACTCAACAAGATCCCAAGTATCATTTGCATGCAAGGCCTTTATTTCTTCCTGCATGGCTAACTCCCACTTCTTCTTGTGCTCACATAGCTTTGCCTCTTTATAAGTGAGAGGCTCCCCCTCATCTGATAACATAATGTAATGTATAGAGGGATCATATCTGTTCATTGGCCCCCTAGCACGTGTAGATCTTCTTACCCAATGATCCACATTATCTGGCAATGGATCTACATCAGGAGGTATATCAACATGTCCATTGTTAATGGGCTGCTGCACATCATTTCCAGCCCTGTTTTCAGCATGAATAGGTGGCTGCATATGCCCATCAAGAGCGTCATTTTGCTGTCCAGCATCATCTGGCTCAAAAACCACTGGATCATCAATATTTTCAGTCCTTTGTGGTGCATCCTGAGGATCAAAATCAGGCCTAATAGGTGGCTGGTCATGCTGAAATCTGACCCTTTTATGGTCATCCTTTGAGGCACAATTATTTTGAAGCAACCTTGCCTCATTAAAAACAACATCCCCGCTACGTACAACTTTCTTCAGCTGAGGTATCCAAATTCTATAGCCCATTTCACCTTCTTCACCATATCCCATGAAGAGACCTTTTATGGACTTAGCATCAAGTTTGTTTCAAGTTTGTTTCTCAGCTCCGGCCTTATGTGCACAAAAGCCTCGAAGCCAAAGACACGTAAGTGATCATATGAAGCAGGTTTGCCAGACCAGACCTCTTCAGGGATGTCACCTTTCAAGGACATGTGAGGGGATCTATTGCAAATATGTACTGCAGTTTTGAGTGCCTCTCCCCAAAATCCACGAGGGCGATTAGCTGTGGACAGCATGCATCTCACCCTCTCACAAAGTGTCCTATTATAGCATTCAGCCACACCATTAGAAAAGGGGCTGTATGGAACACTAAGCTCCCTCTTAATGCCCAAATTTTCACAAAATTTCTAAAATTCAGCACTTGTATACTCACCGCCATTGTCCCTACGCAAGCATTTCAGCTTTCTACCTGTTTGGGTGGTCACAAATGCATGAAAGCGCTTAGACGCAGCAAATGCTTCATCCTTAGATTTAAGCAATTTAACCCAAATTTTTCTAGAAAAATCATCAACAAAAGAGATGAAATACAAAGCACCCCCCATAGATTTGGTGAGCATGCTACATACATCAGAATGAACAAGATCAAGTACACAAGACTTACGAGACACACCAGAATAAAAGGAACGTTTCACTTGCTTTCCATATTAACATTCATTACAAAAATCAAGCTTTGTGCCTTTAGCATCAAGCTTCTTTAAGTTAAAAAGCCTAGTGAGACCCTTTTGGCTCATATGGCCAAGTCTCTTATGCCACAACTCCATATGGGAGTGAACTTCAACCAAAGCAATCAACTTGCCTGATAAGGCTTTCCCATGCAAGCAATAGAGAGTTCCCTTCTTTATGCCTTTCACAATCAGCCTTGATCCCTTTGTCATTTTCCATGATCCTCTCTCAAAGAGAATGCTATAACCATGCATATCCATTTGACCCACAGAGAGTAAGCTTTTCTTGATCCCTGGTACATAACGCACATCATGCAAAACCAGCTCATTAGTGCCATTTGTAAAGAAATGCACTGTGCCAATACCCTCAATGGAACAAGCATTATTGTTTCCAAGGTATACAAGGCCATGGCTGCCTTCAGTAAAAGTAGAAAAGCACTCCTTGATAGGAGTCACATGAAAACAAGAACCATAGTCAACTATCCATGTCTGGGCCAATGTATCATTAACAGTCAGCAAAGCATCGATAAGATCACTTTTGGTGATCGACATGTCCTGTGTATGAACATTCAGTGAGAAATCATATGCATAAGTATCATGAGCTGATAAAGTAGTGCACAAAATATCCTCAACATCTGACAGCTCCTCTATGACTACATTAGAGGCCACATTGGCCTTCTCTTTGTCCTTTTGGTTGTCATGTGCATCAGTCTTGTCTTCTTTCTTGCCCTTCTTTTTATCTCCAGCATTCTTATTTCTTTCAAGTTGTGCCTTGTAATAGCGGCAATCAGGTTTCTTCTGGCCTTTCCTGCCACACTGATAGCAAGTTACCATTGCTGCCATTACCTCTTTCCCTGCTCTTACTCTTGTTCCTTTGTGCATTATTACTCCTCTTATCTGTCCTGCCTCTAACCATGTTCGCTGAGCTTCCACCTTCACCACCTGCTTTTCTCCTGATCTCTTCATTAAGTATAGAACCCCTAACACCATCAAAGGTCAGGTTGGGGTTATTGGACAATGAGACTACCAGTGTCTCTCAAGAGTCAGAAAGTGTCCTAAGCAAGAAGATGGCTTTAAGTTTGTCATCAAAAGCAGCCATACCTGAGTCCTACAATTGTGACAAAGTACCTGTAAAGAGGGATAAGTGTTCAGTTGCACTCTTGGACTCATCAAGTTGCATACCAACAAGCTTCCGCATGAAATGCACTTGGTTCACATGCGTAGTGTTCTCATAAGTTGCTTTCAGCTTTGCCTATATTTCTGAAGCAGAGGTAAGCCCTTTGATATCTACCAAGATCTCATCAGAGATGGCCATCTTGATATATGTAACAGCTTTCCTGTTCAAGGTCAGCCAAGCTTCCTATGACATATCTTCTGGTTTTTCCGCTTCCAATGCCCTATCACAATCCTTCAAGAAGAGAATACCTTGCATTCTCTCCTTCCACAAATCGAAACCAATTCCCTCAAAACGTCGAATCTCAAATAGATTCTTCACATCCGAGGAGGATGACGCCATGATTGCACGATGAAGAAGTTAATATGCTAAAATTTGGTCAAAAATGCACCAAATCAGAGTATCACTTCTAAAAATGATGCACAATGGCTTCAAACTGTTGTGGAAGCAAAATGGAGCAAAAACAGACCAGTTGGACCACAAGATTAAAATTTGTATTTTTCTGAAATTACCTGCAGTATATTCCAGCAAGTCAATTTATGCTTCAAATCAGCAAATTTGACTTTTCTTGACCTCAAAGTGTATACATAAGGCTATAAGGAAGCCTTTAGGAGCAAACGGGAGCAAAAGCCCCAAATTTTCTCTTCAGAATTTTGAAAAATTCAGAGAAAATCCCACAATTTGCTGTACATAAGCAAACTTCTCATGCCACACTTCAATACATGAAATGTTAAACCTGTATATTGCTGTTTTGGACTGTGGAACACTTGGGTACACCTGTAAAACACCTGGAAATAGCCTGTTTTGAGCAATAAGACAAAGAGGAACAGTTTCTTCGGGATGAAATCGAAGAATATCACGTGAAAAGAAGTTTATGCTGCTCCAAAGGTGTGGTGCTGCACTTTTAACCCTTTTCTTCGCGACAAAACTCAGAAAAACCTGCAAAAAACTGAAGTAGAACACTCCAGAAATGTTGATGTCTCTGTTTTGGGCACCTTCTTCGCGATGAAACGCAAAGATCTTGCAAAAATCTGAAGAAAACCATGCTCAAAACTGAAACGCAGCTGCTCTACTGCCTCAACGTTGCCCTGATACCAGTTGTTGGAGCAAAAGAGAGTATTCAGCAGATGGAGAAGCTCAAATGGAGCACCTCTTGACTGAGCAGCACAGCATGTGAGTGTCCAATAGCGCATGCAGGTGAGAGAGAGAGAGAGAGAGAGAGAGATCGAAAGAATAGAGGCGCAGCTGTTTTGGTGGGTTCTCCAAAAAGAGAAGAGAACCCTAACTTTAGTTTAGGTTATTATTTATAGTACTTGGCCAAGTTCACACTGTACTTGGCCAAAAGAATAAAAATGACTTATAATGACTATAATCAGCCTTTTAAAGGCCTATACACAAGTGTACAACTATGAGGGGTCATTTAGGGCCTTTACCCAACATCATGCGGCCTCGACAAGCTTCTTCTCTTTCTCCAATAAAGTGGTGTGCAAGCTCTCGGAAGATGGAGGCACATAGTGTGCTCCATATTCACCAATCTTCTTTACCATATCGCTGAAATATGGTGATCTATGGAAAAAGTCACATAAGTGAACTTTTGACGTTTGAACAATAAATCACCAAATATTAAAATAGAATAAAGATTCAATTCTTACCAAGCCACATTGAAAGCTATGTGGTCATGGTAAAAAAAATGTGCCGCCACAGTGTCCACCTCCTCCTTCAATACGGGATTCAAATTCTCATGGAGTGTTTGTTGCCGTGATTGACGTACATAGGGCATTCCACATGGCGTGGAAGAACTAGGAGTAGAATGAGGAGTGGAAGTAGGAGTAGGAGTGGGAGCATGAACCAGAGCCGATGAAGATGATGCTCTTGAAGAGGATGGCATAGAAGACCTCACAAACGATGACGGGTCCATAGGAACTTGTGAAGCACAACGAGCATGAGCTTGAGCATCACTAATAGCAAGTTTGTTGAGTAATTCTTGCTTCTTCTTCGAAGTGATTGCGGAACAAAATCTTACTTCATGTCCACCCTCATGAAGTGTGTGTGCACGCACCTTGTTTGCTCCACCCGTCCTTTTGTAGCCACATAGCTTACAACTCCATGGTCTTGCATCACCTCCTTCTCCGGATAATACCGGAGCTTCTACCTCTTCCCACCATGTCCATTTGCTTGTAGGATGCCTCCTCCTCTTGGTGTTTTACTCACTTGTTCGCGATGAAGAAACCATAGGAGAAATAGCTCAGCTCTTGAGTATGCAAGCCTCAAGGGTGAAGATAACTCAAGCCTTCACACACACAAGATGCTTGCAATGAAGGCTCTAAGTGAGTTTGTGTCTTGAAGAGCTGAAATGGGGCCTATTTATGCTTGTAAACAACCCTCTAGTGGTTCTAAAAAAGGCGCTAAATCTGAAGTTCAAAAAATCAAATTTAAAATTTGATTTTCAAATTTGAAATCGGCCTCAAATTTGCCTTCCAAAACTGCCCGCCCGTCCCTGATCTGTCTGTCACCGAAAATCGTCCCCGGGATGTGTCCCCCGGACAGCATCATGTTTTGGAGGAGGCATCCGAGACGTCTCCCGTCCCCTACAACCGTCCCATCAATTTCATGCTTGGGGACGGCGTCCCGGCGTCCCTCGGACCCAGGGACACATCCCCATGTTACTTTGACACGGGCATTACAATCAGCGCATGATACAATCATCTGATTTACATGATGCAGCTTTCATCATGTGTTCAATGTGTGATGGGAAAGAGATAGACAGACACAAATCACTATTAAATCACATATGATTACTTACAATGGATTCAACCTCATCATTAATGAATGATCAGAGAGACTGAATGACTTTTAACTTCATATATAAGATGAACATGCTGAAAACAGATGACTTATAAACATCGAGACTTTGACCATATAAAAATATGGGTTGAGAGATGTGAAGGCGTTTGTCAAACACAGCTGAGCAGATTAGAAACTGACCAAAGCACCAAGGTGCTACGACCAGAAAGAGAGAGAGAGAGAGAGAGAGAGTATTTCTTTGCATTGCAGTTGAGATAACTGATTGAGTCATCTTAATTTACTATCATCTATGAAGCAATATTTGGCAAGACTTCCAAATAAAAATCATGCACCAAACTTGGTGCATGCTGAACAGTCGGCTCCCATTAAGTTTTTGCCCTAAGCGAAAGCCAATTAAAATAATAAAACTGAAAAACCAATGCAGACGAGAGATGATTGAGAAACACATATATAAGCATAAACAAAGATCAAAACCTCTCTTCACAAGAAGAATCAAGTGGAAAAAGACCAGAAAAAGAAAGGAACATAAGAAGGCATACATCATCATAGAAATAAACAGCTACATATGCGAATTATTGATTAAAAAAAGATAGTGAACCCATCTTTCTAGAAGCAATACGTACACCAAGTATAACATTCATCACTTACTAATACATGAGATGGATATGCTGCAAGTCTAAATACAACAGGTGAGCTACATTAGAAGTCGGAACCCACCAGCTATGAAGCTGAACCTACTACCTAAAGAGAACAGAATCGCATTTAAAAAAGATAATCCTTGTGCCATACTTAAGCTGATGCTCTTGTAGTCTGTAAATGATGAAGGTCATATGGCCAGCTCTCTAGTAACATGGGCTCTTCTATTAAGAATCCATTCAAAACCTTAGAGAGGAAACTTTAAACCACTCATAGTCATCATACTTTATATCACGTTCTCATGCTTCACTCACAAGGCTTTCTATTAGGTTTCTTCTTAATTATTAAAAGACAAGAAAGTATTTACTATGCCTTCATTCCAATCACTTCCTTTGATGCTTATCTTGCCATACAAAAGAAAAAAGAATGCCTTCAAATGTTAGTTGGGGATGACTTTGTAGCATGGTGACTAATACATCAAAAGGTGGAAGATTCTCAAGGTGAGCCACAATTGCCATTTTCCCCAACTTTGTAACCCATTAGAAGCTGATCAAGTTATCTCACCCATCAATTTATTGATTTATTGAAATGCTCAAACATAGAGTCGTGTTCCTATTGATATATTTAGGTAGTGATGTGTGTGAACACACTAGGACCGCCATGGCATTTTTTTCCCATTTTAGGAGGTCCCCCCCCCTTGTATATACTATATACACCTATTGCCCTAATAGGTTTCTCATCTTTGTACATTCTAGAGGTAATACATTCAGTATTGTGTGTTGTGCTCCAAGCTTCTTCTTCTTCATTGTGTTATTCGCGTGCTTCCGCAAACGTCTAACTCCAACAATTGGTATCAGAGCATGTCCCGGCTTCATCTACGGCATCGTCTACACCCTCAGGGTAATTAGGAGATCAAAACAACTTTGCTATGTGGTGCCGAAATCACGATCCGAGCTTGTTTTGGCCTTCGAACGCACTACCGCGGCACTTGTGAAGGCTATTTCGCAAAGTCACCAGGTGACGGGGACGGGTCCGGGGAACGGTGGTGTCCCAGGGACGGGGACGGAGCCTAGAGTGTCCCGGGGACGCATCCCCGGAACGGCACTAGAAAAATGCTGTTTTTTTTTCAAAAATATGCGATGAATGTAATGCACATTGTATGTATTACCATTTGAAATGACCAATAACAACAAACCATAGAAAAATTGTGTGTTTCGTAGAATCATGTATGAAGCATGTTCAAGTTTGAACATTCAAAGTTGTTGTACATATTTCATCATTTAAAAAGAAAGAGATTCTACATCATCACCATCATCATCAACATCATATAAAATTTTATATCCATAAAAGAAAAGCTAAGACTCAAGAGTGAATGCTCATCTCACAAATATGATATGATATCCTATTATCATGAGTATTGAGAACAAAATGATGTTGGATCATACTATCGAATCTTGAGCAATAAAAAAAACTAGTGTATATTCGAGAAAGTAAAACAAAACAATCTAGAGACTAAACCATAAATGTAATGACTATGGACAAATGAAGAACACAGTGAAGAGAGGGCTAAGAGGATTGCTGTATATGGAACAATGAAGGTAGATCAAGCCTCTATACACATGAGATCCTAAGAGTCAAGGTAAGCTCGTGTGTTTTGAGGGAGAAATGGCCACTATTTATGGTTGCTTATGGCCTTAATGAAGGTTCCATAGACACCTAAAGCTGGCTCTAAAAACTCCTGATAAATGCCAAAAAACTTTGAAATTTTTTGGCAATAAAAAAATCGTTCCAGTAGCAGAACCGTCCTGGATTGCCGTCATCACATGAAACCGTCCCGGGGCCGTTTTGTTGTTTCAAACAAGTTCATGGGGATGCCAACTGTCCCGGTTAGGCGTCCCGAGTTTTTGGTTCGAGGGGACGGCATCCCAAGGACCCGGGGACGCGTCCCCGTGTGACTTTGCTATTTCGTCTTTTTGTGACAAAGATATATACCAGTTTCAATTTGCCAGTATAAGCGTCGAAGTCTCCTACAGGTTTAGTAGAACTTGTCAAGGTAGTTTTGTTCAACTTTTTCAGATACAGTCATTTTTCTGCATCAGGGTATTTAAGTCAGTGGCTATGGCTGAAAGCAGTCATGTATTTCGTATGTTGGATGTTGAGGATAAGTTGGACGATACCAATTACCCATTGTGAGCTTATATAATGCGACAAGTATTGGTTGAAAAAGGATTGTGGAACATTGTGCAGGGTGTTAAAAAATGTCCTATTCATAGTGCCGAGCACGGTTGGAAACGGTCGCTTCGGACCGATCGAAACGGAGTTTCGGAGTTTCCAAAAATTTGGAAATGGCAAGAAACGGGAGAAACGTAAATATAAATATAAATATATATATAAAATATATATATATATATACAGAGAGAGAGAGAGAGATAGACAAACAAAAAGACACACACACACACACATAGTTCTAATACATGCTTTGAACATTGATACACGTCACACACATATTACATACATATTACATACATGATACTACACATAATATACATGCATACTACACATACTACATACACACACATAATGTACATTACATACATACTACACACATATAAGTACAATGTACATACATAGTTATAAGTACATACTACACACAATACATACATACACTATTACACACAAATAATGTACATACATAGTACATACTACACATGTCACACACAATACATATATACTACATACACACACATAATGTGCATACATATTACACACACACATTAGATGCTTACTACACACATGATGTATACTATAGGCAACAAGTTAGTGCCTACCTAATACCAAGTTCCAACTTCAACTTAGAATATAATGGGCTTTATGAAAGTGGGACTCTCTCTCTCTCTCTCTCTCTCTCTCTCTCTCTCTCTCTCTCTCTCTCTCTCTCTCTCTCTCTCTCTCTCTCTCTCTCTCTCTCTCTCTCTCTCTCTCTCTCTCTCTCTCTCTCTCTCTCTCTCTCTCTCTCTCTCTCTCTCTCTCTCTCTCTCTCTCTCTCTCTCTCTCTCTCTCTCTCTCTCTCTCTCTCTCTCTCTCTCTCTCTCTCTCTCTCTCTCTCTCTCTCTCTCTCTCTCTCTCCTCCCCCCCCCCCTCCCTCCCTCCCTCCCTCCCTCCCTCCCTCCCTCCCTCCCTCCCTCCCTCCCTCCCTCCCTCCCTCCCTCCCTCCCTCCCTCCCTCCCTCCCTCCCTCCCTCCCTCCCTCCCTCCCTCCCTCCCTCCCTCCCTCCCTCCCTCCCTCCCTCCTCTCTCTCTCTCTCTCTCTCTCTCTCTCTCTCTCTCTCTCTCTCTCTCTCTCTCTCTCTCTCTCTCTCTCTCTCTCTCTCTCTCTCAAGCTTGAAAACACTTGAAATAAGGCTCCAAATGGGCTTTTCTCAACCAAAAAAAAAAAAAAAAAGAAAAAAGTTGGCCCGGGAACTCCGCCATTTCCCAAAAACGGCCGTTCCGTTTTGAGGGCCCAGAAACGCCGTTTCTAGGCACTATGGTCCTACTACACCTGCAACTACAGGTATTGAAGCTGATGCAGATGGTGTTGAAGATGATGATATTCTTCAAATTCCTGTTCGTGTTGCGATTTCTACTGCATCTACTACAGACACTCCGGCAAAAGCATTGATAGCCTTGTCTATCAAACATGCCATTATTCCTCACATTCGCTCTTGCAAAAGAGCTACGGATGCTTGGGATACACTTACCACATTGTACCAAGCTAGGAATGAGGCTAGTGTTGCTTACCTCTGAAAACAGTTGGAGAGTGAGCATATGAATGAAGGTGATCCTATGGACAGTTTTCTAACAAAGATCAAAGACTTGAAAGAACTGTTGATTTCTGCTCATGAAGTTATAGAAGATAGCTCACTTGTGTAGACCGTTCTGAATGGTCTTACTGATTCATATTGCTTCTACTCTTCGTTTGATGATGAAGACAATCCAAATGCTTTGTCATTTGAGGAGTTACTCTCTGTTCTATTACAGGAAGATCAGTCTAGGAAGAACAGGTCCATTATGCGTATTGCACATCAAGCTTTCCTAGCTAGTCAGAAGGGCAAAAGTAAATGGAGCTCTCCCAATGCACATATGTAAAAAGCAAAGCCAAGAGAGTGTATTGCTAAGTTCTTTGTAGAAGTAACGAATCTTGTCAATAGTCTTATAGCTTGAGGGAATGGCATACTTCCTTGCTTATGACAATGGCATGTGTAACAAAGTAGACTATTAAGACAACCATGTGCTAGAGAGATGACTCTCCTCCCAACCTTATGCCTGTATATATAGCTATTGAGGACTCAAACCCTTTAAATCTAAACTCTTTAAAAAAAACATCTTTACTTGAGAGCCCCTCTTTAGAAAAAGTGACTTTAGTTTAAGAGTCATTCTTTTCATAATCAATCCACACCATCCTTTTGTGGATTGATTCTCCACCGCCCTTTATCTTGAAAGGTATCCGTTAGAAAGAGTCATCCACAGTGCTCATACTCATAGAGCTCTTAGACAAAACCTTGCTCTTTGCAAGTCTTGTACACAAGACCTACGCCTTGGCCCCACTAAAACTTAACAAATAAACTAGGTGGATTCCTTGTCTTAGAAAGCATATGAACCTTTGCTTAAGTCTAATCTCGACATCTTTGGTCATACATAGGAGTGATCAAATGATGTCCGATTTAAAATCCAACTGAATCGATCGAACACTCAAATCATAGACTTTACTTTATAACATTTTTCCCCCATTGGGAAAGATTTTCATCCTTGAAAATAAGGCTACGTATAATAATTGTAGGCATACCCCCAAACCTCATGCTCTAACCTAAAAAGGAATGTTTTCATCTCTATAGTAGGATTCACCTCATACTCGAAATGAGTAGAGCGGAATCTACTGACTAATCTTTGCCCAAATGATTCAAAACACCATCTAGTTTTGCACTTCAGTAGCTAAACCGAGTGCAAAGAATGAATAATAAGGTTGGATCAAAGTATCCCTAGTGAACTCAATGTTTTCACTATGTTCTATCTCAACACCAACATGTGAAATGGGTAGATTCAAAATACAAGGTCATTTTTGGGCACCATAAGTGCATGGACCTACCAACTGAGGTGGGAATTATATGCCTATCAAGACACTTTTCTCAAAGACTTGATCTTTGAGTTCTAAGGAAATTGTCAATCTAATGAACAGTTCCTAACTTTTCTTTTCAAGAGTATACTAAACTCCATGAGATTCATTGGAGTAATGCAAATTAGCTTGAAACAAACTCAAATGAGTAATTCAACTTAGACTTATCATCTTTTGAAGATTGAACACATTCTTGTACATAACATCTATCTAGAATGTTTCATTTAGTTCCTTTTCCAATCGCCTATCCCTGGTCTTTCCTGAAAGGAATCTGATACTCTATCTATGTCAACTCCAAAAGATTTGGAAAGCAGAAAAAAACAACTAAAACTCTATGCAACCCATTCAAACTTCTAAAATACTTGGAACTTACTAGAGTCAAACACTATGTGACTCAAGGTATTCACTTTTCAAAGATGTGTTCCAACAAGGGATTGAAGGAATTTATCTATCCTTAAGAGAAGAAAATTGGATTCTCAAAAAGATTCTCGAAGCAAAACTTCAAAATCATCGAACCACCAAGCACTAGTGTGTTATCCAACATCACTATGTTGACCCACCGAGCTTGATATGATGACATTTCTCTTTTACTCAAAACATTCATGCTTCACTATGACTAAGTTAATCCTTCGTTCATACGATCTCTTTAAGGCTTTTCTTTCTTGGAATGCAATACTTATGCATTACCTTGAGTCAAGAGATTGACTTCACCAAGTTATACTAGAAACTTAGTGCTTGTAAATTAACTTAGTCTATCGAGCCTTGACTGAAAGGAGCTTGAACCTTTAAAACTTAACTTGATTCAAAACTTAACTTGATTCAAAACTTCTTCACTTGATCAGACTTTATAGACTTCACTATGGATCTATATGTGAGAAAAAAAAAAACTCCTTTATTTTTGTATCCCTTCTTTGAAAGAGGCCGCGGAGAGCTACGTCGTGGTGTGCTCAGTTGCTCCAAACGCAAAGGGAGTGGGCTCCAAACGCAAAGGGAGTGGGCTCCTGCATGAGGAGAGAGAAAGTAGAGAGAGAAACCTGCGCAGAAATTTGGAGAAGAAGATGGAGAAGCTGAAGTTGAAGAGGTCCCAATCAAGTTATGAGAGATTTGGGACCAAGTCTTATTGATAAGTGACGCATGTTCACACATGGCCAATGACCAAAAGTCATAAAAATCATGTAAATACCTATAACTCTCCAATTCGGGGTCCAAAAAATATAACAAAAATATGTCTGGAAAGCTCTCGAAGAGAGCTTTCACATGGAATGGTCAAAATATACAAAAGGAGATTCCTTGGGGCCTTTATCCCCAACAACCTCCCACTTAAAGGACCAAGGAGGATCCTTTAAGCTAAGTAACTCCCACCATCTGTATACATAGCTGATGTTGTGCCTTGGGTAGACACTTCGTGAGAGCATCTGCAGGATTCTGTGAAGTATTGACCTTAATCAAAGTGATCAGGCCATCCTCTAACACCTCTACGATGAAGTGATATCTCACATCAATATGCTTTGTGCGAGCATGAAACATGGCATTCTTTGCCAAACATATGGCACTCTGGCTATCGCATCCAAGAACAGGTGCCTTTTCGGGCATCCCAAACTCACTGCAGAGGCGAGCTAACCAAATGGCTTCTTTGGAAGCCTCTGTGGCTGAAATATATTCAGCCTCTGTAGTAGATAGTGCAACTATCCTCTGAAGTCTAGAGCACCATGAAACAGCTCCACCTGCAAGGATGTATACATAGCCACTTGTGGACTTGCGTGTGTCCATATCACCTGCCATGTCTGAATCACAAAATCCTTTTTAACTCCAATGGACCCTTTCCATAACATAAGCATTTACTTTTGGTCCCTTTCAATTATCTCAAGATAGATTTGACTTCCTCCCAATGAGCTCTACCAGGATTAGCCATGAACCTGCTAACAACTCCCACTGCATGAGCAATGTCTCGCCGAGTGGCAACCATAGCATACATAAGTGAACCACAAGCTGATGCATATGGAACACTCTTCATGTAATTGGCTTCATCATCATTTTTGGGACAGTCATCCTTGGAAAGCTTAACATGTGGCTGCAATGGCACTCCAAGAGGCTTAGCATCAGCCACATTAAATCTGTCCAGCACTTTTTCAATGTACTTTTCTTGGGATACCTGCAAAGTATGCTGTTGTCTATCCCTTTTTATACGCATACCAAGAATATGCTCAGCTTCCCCAAGGTCTTTCATGGAGAATGCAGAGTTCAGCTGCTGTTTTAGAGCATTCAGAGTGCTCTTTTTCTTCCCAGCCAGCAGCATATCACCTACATACTGCACAAGAATAATTGGGCTGCCATCTTCATCCTTTTTTGGTGTACAAACAGTGATCTGCATGTTCTTTTAAACCCATGTTTGAGCATAAATGCATCAAACTTCTTATACCATTGTCTGGGGGGCTGTTTCAGCCCATATAAGCTCCTTTTCAGTTTGCATACCAGATGCTCTTTTCCAGGAATGGCATATCCTTCTGGCTGTTTCATGTACAGCTCTTCATCTAAATCACTATGCAAAAAGGCCGTTTTAACATCCATTTGGAATAATTCCAAATCGAAGGCAGCTGTGAGAGCAAACAACACACGTAAAGTGGTCATCTTCACCACTGGAGAGAGCACTTCTTGGAAATTAATGCCCTCTTTTTGGGCATATCCCTTAGCAACCAGCCTTGCCTTATACTTGGGTTTGCCATCAACAGTTTTGATTTTGTACACCCACTTGTTGGGAATGGCTTTCCTTCCTTTGGGTAACTCAACCAAATCCCAAGTATCATTTGCATGCAAGGCCTTTATTTCTTCCTGCATGGCTAACTCCCACTTCTTCTTGTGCTCACATAGCCTTGCCTCTTTATAAGTAAGAGGCTCACCCTCATCTGATAACATAATATAATGTATAGAGGGATCATATCTAGTCACTGGCCTCGTAGGACGTATAGATCTTCTTACCCAATGATCCACATTACTAGGCAATGGATCTACATCAGGAGGTACATTAACTTCTTCATTTCCAGCCCTGTTTTCAGCATGAACAGGGCCAATGATCCACATTACTAGGCAATGGATCTACATCAGGAGGTACATTAACTTCTTCATTTCCAGCCCTGTTTTCAGCATGAATAGGTGGCTGCATATACCCTTCAGGATCATCATTTTGCTGTCCAGCATAATCTGGCTCAATAACCACGGGCTCATTGTCATTTCCAGCCATATGTGGTGCATCCCGAGGGTTCATATCAGATTTAATTGGTGGTTGTACATGCTGAAATTTGACTCTTTTATGGTCATCTTTAGAAGCACAATTGTTTTTTAGAAGCCTTGCCTCATTAAATACAACATCTCGGCTGCGTATTACCTTCTTGAGTTGAGGTAGCCAGATCCTGTAGCTAATTTCACCTTCATCTCCATAACCCATGAAGATTCCTTTCATGGACTTTGCATCTAACTTGCTTCTCAACTCACGCCTTATATGCACAAAAGCATCACAACCAAAGATGCGTAGGTGGTCATATGAAGCTGGTTTGCCACACCAAACCTCTTCTGGAATGCCACCTTTTAAGGACATACGAGGGGATCGATTGCAAACATGAACTGCAGTTTTCAAAGCCTCTCCCCAAAATCCATGAGGGAGATTAGCTGTGGACAGCATGCATCTCACCCTCTCACATAAAGTCCTATTGTACCTTTCAGCCACACCGTTGGAAGAGGGGTTGTATGGGACTGTTAGCTCCCTCTTAATACCAAGATTTTCACAAAATCTATTGAATTCAGCACTTGTAAACTCACCCCCATTATCTGTACGTAAGCATTTCAGCTTTCTACCTGTTTGAGTGGTCACAAATGCATGAAATTTCTTAAATGCAGCAAAGGCTTCATCTTTAGATTTTAACAAATATACCCAAAGCTTCCTAGAGTAATCAACAAAAGAAACAAAGTAAAGAGCACCCCCCATAGATTTTGTGGGCATGCTACAAACATCAGAATGAACAAGATCAAGCACATTAGACTTACATACCTCAAAAGCAGTTGTAAGGCCTTTCAAATCCACTAAGATTTCATCTGATACAGCCATCTTGATGTAAGTGATGGCTTTCTTGTTTAGGTTCATCCATGCTGCATCTGTCATATCTTCAGGCTTGACTTCCTCAAGAGCCCCTTCACAATCTTTAAGAAAGAGGATTCCCAACATTCTCTCTTTCCACAAATCGAAACCATTACCTTCAAATCTTTTGATCTCAAACAAGCTTTTGACATCAGAGGAGGTAGAGGCCATGTTTGCATACTAAGAGCTTCAAAATTTCACCAAAAAAGGTAAAATTCACCTGTTGTCCTGTGCGCAATTACCTTACGAGACTATAGCTGAGAAATTAAGCCCAAAAACTGTTCAAAACTTGCAAAAAACAATTTCTGAAATTTGCTGCAGAAAATTTCAGTAAATTCCAGCAAGCTGTAATTGCATAAAAAACAACAAATTTGTTGTTTTTCAACCACAAAAGGCATACATAGATGTAAAACCAAGGCAATAGCTGCTTGTTTTCACAAAAGCCCCAATTTTTGGGGCAATATGACCTGTAAAATCAGAGAAATGACCTGTTGTAATAAGTTTCCAGCAAGTATGCACTTCCTCAATCTTTGTGCATGTCCTCCCACTTGAAAAATGAGAGACTTTCTGCCACAAAAGACCTGTAGATGAAAAAATCAGCAATGTAGATGTTGAAAATGACTTGTGGGGATACAAAAGGAAGAATAGAAGAGATTCTTCGCAATGAAACTCTCTAAAAAGCACAAAATTTGCTTCAGCTTTGCTCCGGGCTCAAGTAATCCTCCAAAAAAAGCACTTTTATCGCGAAAAAAGAAAGTTTTTCGCGATGAAATTCTCCCAAATACAAGAAAACACCTTCAGCTTAACATAGGCTGAAGTAGAAAAGCACTTCGAGCAACTTTGTCGCGGGGAACAGCTCAAAGCTCTGATACCAGTTGAAAAGAGGCCCCGGAGAGCTACGTCGTGGTGTGCTCACTTGCTCCAAACGCAAAGGGAGTGGGCTGCCGCATGAGGAGAGAGAAAGTAGAGAGAGAAACCTGCGCAGAAATTTGGAGAAGAAGATGGAGAAGCTGAAGTTGAAGAAGTCCCAATCAAGTTATGAGAGATTTGGGACCAAGTGTTATTGATAGGTGACTTTTAGGTCATTTGAGCATGTTCACACATGGCCAATGACCAAAAGTCATAAAAATAATGTAAATGCCTATAACTCCCCAATTCGGGGTCCAAAAAATATAACAAAAATATGTCTGGAAAGCTCTCGAAGAGAGCTTTCACATGGAAGGGTCAAAATATACAAAAGGAGAGTCCTTGGGGCCTTTATCCCCAACATTCTTTTAATGGTTTAAGCACTTCAACTTAATGTTCTTTCCCAAGAAAAGGATAGTCTGACTCATGCTTTCTATGAATCACGAGTTCTTTTCTTTCTGACCATCAAAGAAAATTCCTCAAAGGAAATTAGCATTCCAATGTCCCATTTGAATGGATACTCTCTCCAAAAAATGCATTCTCAGTTTTGCCTTCTGTCTATGTCTTTCGAATGCTCTCTTAATCATTTTATTGTTCCTTTCTTTAACCTTTACTAGCACCAATTTTGAGAGCTAAGACTAAGGTGTTTTATCCTTTTTATGCATCTACTAGTTCTTGCGAAGAATTGTTTAGGCCCAAATATCTAGGATGTGTTTGGACCCTCATATCTCTTTATGTTTTGGAAACATATATTTCAATGCAAACCTACTTAGGATGTTATATTTTAAGAGGTGACTCTCATGAGTCATTCATGAGCTCGATTGCAACTACTTGAGCAAAATCTATGAAGGAGTTCTAATCGCAACTTCTTGGATAAACTTTGTCAAGCCTTACCAATTCTTATTGACCATGTGAAAATAATAAAAATGATGTCTTGATCTTTAAGATCTATGTGACTATCTAAAGCTCATTGGATTACCCTAGGGATTTTTTAGAGAACTTTCCCTCAGCTCAGTCCTAGTGTGTTCACACATATCACTGCCAAAATATATCAACAAATCCCCTCGAGAGTGATGCAACGAACAAGGAGTTTGGACTCATGTATAAGGAAGTGCCAAGCTATGTGGAAAGAGATCGTCCACAAAAGGAAGTAAGCCCAAAGCTTTGTGGAAAGCTTCGAACTTTTCACGAGGCAGAGCCTTTGTGAAAAGATCTGTAATGTTATCTTGTGTGGGCACATATATCAAACTAATCTCTCTCGCAGAGAACCTCTCCCCGATAGAATGATAATGCACCTCAATGTGCTTTGTGCGAGCATGGAACACACAGTTCCTCGCAACTGCTAATGTGCTCTCAGTCTCAATGAAGATGGTGGTCGAAGAAGACTAACCAACACCCAAATTGGCCAAAAGCCATATGAGCCACATACACTCAAGAGTCCTTGTGAAAGTTCCCCTATGCTCATCCTCACAACTAGAAGTAGCCTCAGTAGGCTTCTTCTTGCTCAACCAAGATATGCATGAGCTACCAAGCATGAAGCAAAAACCACTAGTGGACACACGAGTGTCATAGCAACTAGCCCGGTCAGAGTCTAAAAAAGCACGTAAATATGGTGGTAGTTATCCCCCCTTGGGATAAAACAATCCAAGTAGTTGTGTTCCACTCAAGTAGCGATATTTCGCAACTTCACCTCCCCCGCAATGACAGCAAATTGAATATCAAGCCAAGTTATGCATAAGTAAATCAAGCATCCGACAGCTTGCTGATAGAGAACAACATCAAATGCATCTCCAAGATCATGAAGACTCAACCATAAATGTGTTTCCATAGGAGTGGCAATAGGTTTGCAATCTTCAAGGCCAAAACGTTGCAATAATGTGTTAATATATTTTAGACAGAGCTATTCCACCATCAACTTGCATAAACTAAATGCCCAAATAATGTGTCAGTGCCCCAAATCTCACATCTCAAATGAGGCAAGCAAATCAGCCTTAAAATCAGCAATATGCTTCTCACTAGGACGAGTGAGAAGCATGTTATCAACATAAACAATAATGATCAGAAGCACATCATTTGCACGCTTAACATATAAGGTGCTCTCAGTTGTACTGTTCTCAAAACAAGTGCAATCAAGTAGGCACGTATCTTTTCATACCAAGCATGTGCTGGTCACTTCAAACCATATAATGCCTTTTTCAACCTGCACACTTTGTTTTCGTGCCCTTTCTGCTCAAAACCATGGGGCTGAAAAACATACACTTCTTCATGTAAGTCATCATTCAAAAGTGCAGTTTTCATGTCCAACTAATATACATTCCAACCATGATGGGCTGTTGGAGCAGAGATGCTACGAACGGTAGTCATTCGACATGTGGGTGCAAAGATCTCATCAAAATCAATGTCTCTTTCTTAAGCATAACCTTTTGCAACAAGGATAGCCTTATACCTGTCAATGGTTCCCTCACGTTTACGTTTCAGCTTGTATACCCATTTAGTGCCAATGGCTTGTTTGCCAAAAGGCAAATCACATAAAAACCAGGTACCATTCTTCATAATAGCATCATATTCTGATTGCATAACAGCCATCCAATTTTCTGAATTTTGTGTTTCATCAAAAGAAATAGGTTCATTCTCATCACCGAGACTAGAGGCAGCCATAGCATAGCAATCGCATGCAAAAGAAGCACTATGAGAGCATGAACGAGTATGATATGAAAAAGGTGCATCTAATTTGCTATCTAGCAAAGTTTGCACCAGTCATTTAGGAATAATTTTTGCCTTCTCTATATCAGCCCTCTCATCAACAAGTGCATCATGTAAATCTGCATCAAAAATGGAATGATATGCGTCATCATGTGAAACCTGTAAAGGCTGAGAAATTGCCTCATTTGGATCAGCACATGACTGTCCACTTGTGAAAAGAGGAAACAAAGTTTCATACAAGTCTTTGGAGCTAGTTTATGTCTCCTTCATACATGAAAGTAATGGTTGAATTGCATCTTCCACAAAAACAACATCACAGCTAACCAAAATGTGTTTAGGCTATGGATGATACAGAGGATAGCCTGTGCTTTCAAAACTGTACCCGACAAAAATACATTTTATTGCTTTATCATCCAATTTCGTTCATTGTTGTTTAGGCATTAATGCATATGCAAGCTACCAAAGACACACAAATACGCAACAGATGGCTTGCAACCATGCCAAGCAACCATGCCAAGCCTCATATGGATTGATAGACTGCAATGCTTTAGTGGGACCCCTGTTAAGTACATATGTTGCAAACATAACATCCTCAAGCCAAAAGCTATGTGGTAAAGCTTGACTTTTGAGCATATACCTCACCATCTCGAGAGAGATCGGTTCTTTCTTACAACAACCCCATTTCGTTGGGGTGTATACAGCACTGTACGTTGATGTTTTGTCCCACGTTCAACCAGAAATGCATTAAAATCAGAACCCATGTATTCCCCCCTTGATCAGAACGGAGGGTGCCTATTTTACTTGCTGATAGATTTTCAGCCAAAACCAAAAACTGCTTGAGGCACAATACACTTTGGACTTTGATTTCAATGGATACACCCATGCATGGCCGAACCATTTATGGGGCCCAAAACATTGTTTTTGGACACTATGTTGTCAAAGTACCAAACATCTGAGTCTATTGTAGACATACATTGTTCATGAGAACATGGGTCATAGTTGCAAGCAGTAGTAAATACCCATTCTTCATTCTACATAAGATTAGCAAATTTTGTTTTAGGTGTAGAGGCGTTTGCATTCCGGCCTCCTTTTTCTTTGCCTTCTTTGAGCCAATTTTGGACAACTCTTTATGACATTATCATTTCCTTCAGAGCATTTGCAAAACTACTTGTCGAAAAAATGTCCATGGAATCTCCTTCAATCATATGCTCACTTCCAATTGTTTTGGGAGGTAAGCAAATCAAGCCTCATTTCTTGCCCCAAGCATCGATTGTTCTTTTGCAAGAGTGAATATCAGGGATCATGGCCCGTTTGACGGACAAAGCTATCATTGCATGTGCGTAAGCATCTCTTCCATCCCATCGAAGTTGCTCTTCAATAGGTGCAGCAAGAACCGAAGCACGAACAAGAATTTGAAGACAGACATCTTAAATGCCATCTACATCATCTTCAATAACTATATTTGCAAGTGTAGTAGGTCGTTTTTCAACACCGTGCATTATATTCTATAGTCATTTTACCACGAATACATGGCGCATCGTATATGCCCATAATGGGTAATTGGTACCATCCAACTTGTCCTCAACCGCCAACATACGGAATACATTATTGCTTTCAACCATGACCACTGACTAAAATACCCTAATGCAAAAAAATGGATGTATCTCAAAAAGTTGAGCAGAACTATCCTGTTAAGCTCTGCTAAACCTATAACAGACTTTGAGGTGCTCGTACAGGCGAATCGAAACATGTATATATGTTTGGCACAAAATGATGAAATTGCCTGCACAAGCACTGCGATGGTGCATTTGGAAGCCGAGACGAGCTCAAATCAAAAATTTGATGCCATTCAGTGAAGCTGTTTAGAACTCCTAATCGCCCGGAGTATGCTCATCAATTTTCATGTGATTCTTAGACGGTGATTGGAGGGGTATCGACGACACCCTAGATGAAGCGACGACATGCTCTTATACCAATTGTTGGAGTTTGAGGTTTGCGAAAGCATATGACAAGCACAAGGAAGAAGAAGAAGCTTGGAGAACAAGATAACAGTGAATGAGTTATCAAGTGAATGTACAAAGGTAAGTAACCCGTTAAGGTTATAGGCGTATATACAAGCCGAGGGAAAAAACCTCTTAAAGAGGGGAAAAAATGTCCCGACAATCCTAAGTGTGTTCACACACATCACTACCAAAATATATCAACATTTTATGCATGTAGTAAAGAAGGTCCTACATAAATGATCCATGTCATACCAGCTCAAGAGTCAAAGAGAGATAATCCAATAAAACTACCCAACCAATACCAAGATTTCCAAGATGTTATTGCAAAGAAGAATGCAAATATCCTACCAAAGCATAGACCTTATGATTATGCCATAGAACTTTTAAGGAGCACCACCACCCTTCGGACGAATCTATAGATTGTCTCCAAGGGAACTTACATAATTATGCAAAAACATTTACGGGAATCTAGTCAAGGAGTCTAACGGACACTCAATGTCCCCTGACAGAGCCCTTATTATTGGAAATATTCTGGTATGGGACAACCTTCCACTAGAGACCCTACCTACAGGTTGAGAAAATTCACATACTATCCATAACCTAGCATCTTATGGTTGTCTCTTTCCTTCCAAGTAGTACTTGATTGAGAAGACTCGGGGATGCGTGAGTTCTCTTTGTGATATGTGTTTGAAGAGATCTCTTCATGTTCAAGGTCCTTGTGTGTGTTCATGGATACTTAGCATGGTATGTGAAAACTAGAGGTGCTTGACTTAACAAAATATTTTATAATTAACAATATACCTACCTCACATATTCCGCTACTGTCAGGTTAGGAGGGGATTGTTGGCAATATTATAGTATGGGGCAACCTTCCACTAGCAACCCCTCCAACAAGCCGAGCAAAGTGAAATTCTATTGTTCAAACCATGATCAAAGACCGGTCAACACATGGTCAAAAATGGTAAAAATATATAGATAACTTTTATGGAAGATTTTGATCGTATTCATTAAGAGCTTTCTTTTAATATATAACATATAGGTGTTTGATAAGATTTAGATCATCAAAAATGAAACCCTCATTTTGCATATATACTCTAAAAAGTGCACATTATGCACATACTTAATTGACACTTAACAACATCTTATGAAATTAATTTATTGGTTTTACCTATGCCATGTGGCATCAAGCAATGCAAAAAAATGAAAAGGCTGAAATAGCAATTTCCATAGAATTTTTCTAAAAAAGAAAATTTGGGTGTAGAAATTTGAGAAAGCACAATAGTATTATAAAAACACATGATTGCTGGTAGATATACATCATCAACTTGGAGGAGATCCTCAAAGCTTAGAGGAGGAGGATCTTCATGCACTTGCAAGAGGTAGAGGTGTGCTTTCTTCATCTTCAACAAGGTATGGAAAAGCTTTACAACCTATATCTATATTTGGAGGAGGTTAGCTATGCTATCGCGATTGTGGAGCTATGGGCAACTTGTATCTCAAGCATATTCTTCATGCTACCTTGTAACTTCATGTACTTCAACCTTGTAATATATGGATATATTTGGAACTTAGCTCCTTTCACTCTTTCATGTCTTGTCTTTCACCATTTTGTCTCTATTTTCTCTCTCTCTATGTTAATTCTTGGCCTACGAAACAACAACTATTCTATTGTAAAGAACAAGGATAGAACCCTCCTAATGTGTGTAGATTATCGTTGGCTAAATAAAATCCCAATAAAACATAGATATACTCTGCCGCTTATATCAGAGCTCTTGGAACATCTTGGAAAAACAAAGTTCTTCACAAAGATCGACCTTCGAGGAGCTTATAACCTTGTTAGGACCATAGAAGGAGATGAATGAAAGCCACCATTTCATAGAAGCTATGGTCATTTTGAATATGTAATTATGTCATTCAATCTTACAAAGGCTCCAACAGTCTTCCACATATAATGAATGACATCTTTCTAGAATATTTGGATGATTTTATAGTCATATAACTTAATGAGGTCCTCATATTCTCAAAGGATATAGAAGACTGCGAACATCACGTAAAAATAGTTCTAAAGAAACAGAGAGAAAAGGGATTGTATGCAAAATTAAAGAAGTGCTCTTTCCATCAAAATAAAACGTAGACTTCAAGGCCTTGTGCAAAGCTAGAACATCAAAGAATCAATCCTTTTACCATCATACTCAAGATTAATCCAATCACCTTCAAGCTCCAATTACCAAGTGCCAAGAGAATACATCTAATTTTCCATGTACCCATGTTGGGACCATATCACACTTCACCATTGAGGGAGAAAGGGCCCAATCTATTGAGATTGAAGATCATGAAAGAAAATCTCCAGAGGAAGATTGGAATATCTTGTCCATTGGAAACGGTTCGACATCAATGATACTACTTTGAAACCTGCAAAAAAATCTTCAGAAAGCACCAATCAGGGTTCGTGAATTCCATGAGTAGAATGGAATGCAGCCCAAGCTAGAGAACACAACCGTTTCTCATGGAAATTGTCGCTTGAGGAGGGGTGATGTCATGGACACATGTCACAAAAGGAACTCTCTTACAGCCCATATTTATGTAATTTTGCATATCTCATGATTGCATCCAGAACATGCCAAAATAGTTAGGATGACTACCCTTCACAAAGCATCGTTCAACACCTATATGAGGAGAGCTTTGCCACAAACATAATCTTTCTAATGTCATTCTTGGGAGCTCAAGGAGTTGCATTCTCTAAGTAAGTACTTGACAATTTCCACTTCATGTCCTTGTCTTTCTCCTTGTTTCAGTCATGTCTAGTCTAGTTTCAAGATATCTAGTCTTGTCATCTTATAATCTCGTAGTATGCCATCACCACCAATTAACTTTTGTATCTAGTTCACCTCCCTCAAGGAGGTTCTTGTAATTCAGATATCTTGTTTCTAACCTAAAGTCTCGGGTTGTGTCTAGTCAAATCATCCATACCTATCAGTCTCAAATAAGAGTTCTATGCTCCTGTAATATTTCTCGTGGGTGATCTTATAATCGAAAGTATATTTTGAAATCTTGGCCAATCTAGTCATAAGTCCATGGTCCGCAATCTATTGATTGCAAAGGGGTTGTGGAACATTGTGTAAGGTGTTGAAATACATCATGTTGCAACTATGATATTCAAAATATAGTCGATGCATCATGAAAGTGTTGTTCAAGTTGCATGTTCTAGTTTGGGTGAAGCTCCTGTTTTCAGTATGTTACGTACCCCCTACCACTACAAAGCATCTCCAATAGAATGATAGAGATGCTTAGGCACATGCCTTCTTACTTTGTCTAACAAATGTGTCATTATCCCTCATATTCACTCATGCAAAATAACTAAGAATGCTTGGGATACTTTTGCCACATTGTATCAAGCAAGAAATGAGTCTCGTATTGCTTACCTAGAAAAAGGTTTAGAGAGAGAGAGAGAGCAATGAGGGTGACTATGTAGTATGGATAGATTTCTTGGAAAGATCGAATATTTGAAAGAGCAATCAGTTCTTGCATATCAGATTTTGTCAACCACTACATTTGTGCACTTAAAGTCTTGATGGATTGCCTAGATCTTATCAAAGTTTTCCTTCTACTCTTTGATTGATGATGAAAGGCAATCCAAATATCTCCATATTTGAAGAGTTAGATAATGTGATGTTGCAAGAGGATTAATCCAAACAATATTTAAAGAGTTAGATAATGTGATTTTGCAAGAGGATTAATCCAAATATCTCCATATTTGAAGAGTTAGATTATATGTGTTGTTGCTAAAGCTTTTGTTACTACTCAACAAGGGCAAGGGTAAAACCCACTCTTCCTCTTACATCCCTTCCCAAACGATAGCTCTCATTAAGAGTTGCATGTACATTCTTTCTTGCTATTTTTGGCCCACATATGAGGCATTTATAGGCCTTTTAAAATTGATCACTAGATGTGTGAACATGTCCAAGTGACATAAAAAATCACTTATAATAAAATCTCCCTTTCAAATTCACTTGACAAGGGACTTCACAAAGCTTCAAAAGTCTCCTCAATGGCTCCATGAAAAATCTATGTCCCTTCTCTCTCTACCTCTCTCTCTCTCCTCAACCCACACTCTCTTGGGACTATTGAGTAGCTAAGGGCAACCTTTGGGAAGTTCTCTCCTTGCTCTTTCAAAGCTGTTTCATCGCAATAGGCATGCTGAAAGTGAGAATTATCCTTTGCATATAGCAAAGCTTAAGCAAAAGTTTAGGTTTTGGAGGACCTTCATCATAAAGAATTCTTCTTTATAGCCTAAATCGACACATAAGCTGGTTCCTCCGATAGCGCCCTCTAAGCAAGAGATAGAAGTCATTCTTGATCTCCCAAAAGGATAAAACATGCACCTCGAGAATTCCTACTAAGGGTATCTGCCACCACGTTGGTGGCACAATCGCATGCAAAAGGCATTACCAAACCTTTATTAGTAGGCAATAAAAGGATCACCAATTCCATATGAGGAGATCTATTGTGTTTTAACATCCTCAAAAAGAGTTTTACACCAGAAGATGGGAAACATATTCATTTAGCAAACAAGCTTTTCCTCTTAAGAGAACAAATAGAAGGGATCTAATATATCAGATATAATATTACATGCAATCATAATATCCTTACATATTTACCACATGAAGAATATTGTTCAGACATGCAAATGAGACTCCAAAGAACAGCACCCTAAATGAAACTCTCATGTTCAGACATACAAATGAGACTCTAATGAAGAGCATGAAGTAAGCTCATCTTAAATACTTACACATTATCATCACAGTATTGCATAGTTATTTAACAGGAAACTCTTTCTCCTCATCTGACATTGTATTTATTCACAGAACCAAACAAGAACAAGAATACCTCAAGAATAGAAGCTGCTGATTTGACAAAAGACCTCCATGCTCGCCTGCGGTTTGGCTCACTTCTTGAAGGCTCCATCATGTCACTGGATAACAAAGACTCAATATCAAGCAAGCTTGCTTTGAGTTTCCTGAATGCCCACATATCCTGCTTGATATAAAGTAAAGGTTGAGAAGGAGGTAGTAAGGCTGGAAGACTATGACCCCTAGTAGCTATGAGAGTTGCTTCTGCAATTTTTGTGCCTCCTGTAGCAGTTTGATTATGATGGACTGTGTTACCTAACGTTCCTATTGATGTGATCTGCTCTTTTGACACCACATTATCTGAAACACGAATATCTGTGAGTCCGTTCAACTTATGTTGTGCATGTTCCTCAACCAATTCAGCTGGATTGCCAGCAAACTGAATGACATCTTTGGCATCCAACTTTTCTATTTCAGATATCAAAGCTGCTCCTTCCGATTTCATATACAGGGAAGGATCCAAAAGGGGGGAGATCGGAGGAGCCGACACAAATCTAGCACCTTCTTCACCAAGACATCCAATCTGTAAAATTCTAGAACGGTTTGTGGTATGCACTGTAAACCTTTTAATCACAAAAGACAGATCTAAAGACTGGAAATCTTGGCCTTTAATCTTTGCTTTCTTGGCCCTTGCAAGGGCCAATGCTTGACCTTCATCATCAAATCCCCTCCAGCTACATGCTCCATTATTATGCCCATTAAGCTCTGATATAGTATCATAAGTATGATGACAATATGGACAATGGATGCGAGCTGTCCAAACTAGCTCCAAGCAGTCACATCTGTAAAACTTCCCATCACCTATGCTCTTTTTTTTCCTGCCTCTCTTGCCAGCAGGCTCCTCCCCTTGACCTTGAGGTTGAGAAATGGACCCAAACATCTTCGTAAGAATTGTAGAAGCTTTTGTGTTCAATGACATATGTTTTGTTCTGACAAATGGCTGCTTATCCGGTTCTTTCTTATATTTAGAGCTCCACATTGACGACCACTTTATCAAAGCAGACTTCAAAAGGCCCTCTGTAGCAATCGTTGGTCTCAGCCACTTCAACAGCTGATCCATGCATTCACCATCAGAATATCCGGACCACTCTTGAATGCCCAGTTGTTCCACCGATTCAGCCTGCTTGCATGACACGGACACAATATCACTATCAACTGCTGGTGCTCTCTCTGCCAATACCCAAGGAGTCCTTCCTGCCCAACCAAGTGCCCAATAAGTCCTGCCAATATTATCCCTTCCCAGACACTCTCTCCGAGGAGCCATCCTCATAATCTCTCCTTCTAACCTCTCAATTTCCTCCCTGAGTGAATCTGCAGCTGTCTTTCCAGATGTTATTTCAGCAACCATCAGCGCATCACTTTCCATCTCAGAAGCTCGATTAGTATCAGAGGGAGCTCCAGGGTCCTCCACAATTTCTCTTTGGTTTTCAATCTTCAAACCATGTGATACACTGCTAGGACCCTTCAGTTCATCTGAACATGTAACTTCTACAGGATGGCCAACAGATGCAGTCACAAAAGAATGATGAGATTCAACAATATTGCTTGGTATGTTTGGCAGATGGTTGTTTGATGATATACTGTGTGTGCACATATCCATATTCCCATTCTGACTCTGTATCGAATTCTGTGAAGAACGTATGGCATTGATATGAGAATCACTATCACTATGTAGCTGTGATACAAAGAAAGGTGTGGGTGTCAGAGGATCAGCTTTTTGACTATCAGCGCTAACATGTGCAGCATGTGCAACTCCAGAATCATCACAAGTCAACTTTTCAACCTTCCTATCTACCATATCAACAGTAGAGTCCAGTCCAAGCCCACATGCATCAGCTGGTGACTTAAATGCCTCCATTCCATTAAGAATTCTGGAGCTCTCTTCCACACTGACAAGGTTGCTTTTTGTACTTTTTCTGCCTCTTTTCTTTGGAAATGTGTCCTTACTTACAACTTCTATGCTATCAGTTGCAGCTGATTCATCTACACGACAGCCACCCTTAGCTCCAGAAGCTTGTTGTTCTATCAAGACAGCCCGTAACTTCTGTTGAAGTTCAGGCAATGCCTCTATGCTTTGGTCAATATGATCCCTAATGCATGTTGACTCCAAAACTTTGTCGCAAAGAAACTTCAACAGCTGCACCCTCTAAAACATCACATGTAAAATTTCACCAACACATGAAGCGCAAATCCAAAACTTAGTACTTGATTAAAAGGTTATTCTGATATAAATGAGAACAGACTTCACTGTCCAAACCTGTGATCCTGTTAGGTGCCAGTAATCTTTCCCATCCATGCTCTTCACCAATGTGGACAGAACACTCCCATCTTCAGGCAGTTGGCTTCGATCGAATGGCTTGAAAATTGTTCTATCAGGACTTACAGTGGCAGGAAGACTACTTGAAACATCCTGTTCACGAGCAACACAGGCTGGACAATACCAATTTCCCTCTGGTATCATAGAAAGAGGTGGCTCCAGACAGTAAATATGATATTCTGCATCACACCCATCACAAAGAAGGGTACTATCATCATCTTTGTCTACACCACAAATCTTACACACCCCTTCCTCCCAAGGTGCTTTCTTAAGCTCCTCAGCAGAGTCCACCGTAGTTAGATCAGTCTTATCCTCGATAGCTGCACCTGTGCCTTCCATCGTATCTGCTTGATTCACATCTTTTGATCCAGGAATCTCTTCTTTACCATTCACCAGCTTGAGGACCTGATAATTGAAGAGAAGTCAAAATCCGACCTTATCCAAGCGTCAAGTTCTAATAATGAGTTGTGTAGAATCATAAACTATTCATACCTTTTCCTCATATAAAGATTCAAATTGCTGGGATAGCTCGCGTCCAACTTTAAGCAAGTCCTCACGGTTATGGAAAACATATGGGATGTTTTGGAAAAGCTGAAAAAGAGAATATAACAGATAGTTTGAAGATATATTGGCACACCACATGACATTTTAATGCGGTAGTATCTCACAAGACGAAACAATTTGAGCACACCTGACGCATATCAGCCGCATAGGATTCATGTGAGCCCCCGTATGAGCCAGCTGCAAGTCGAGAATCAATAATCCTAAAATCAAGAGGGCGTGAAACCAAAGGAAGCGGTACTTCAAAATTGTCATCTTCGTTTTCAAAATACCCCAGAACTGTTCCTCCAAGGGAATTACAGAAGACCCGTACATCATCACTGGTAACAAGCTGGCGAAGGATAACACGACACCGTCTCATTACCAGGGCAGGAGTAGGAACCACATACTCGACCTTCTTCTCAATTTTTGGGGCTGGGATTACATGCTTCTCATTAGCCACTCTCTCTAACACTGCAAGAACAGCCCTCTGCAAAGAATAAAGAGAAGCAAATTAGACAACCTTTGCATAACAAATATCAGAAAAGCTCATACCGACCTCCACTATACCTTTGTTGGCCCTGATGCATTTCCTTTATAAACCTCTTTGCTGATAGACCATTCAAGTCGTTCCCTGGCCCAGTCAGGAGGATTTAAATCCAGTGCTTCCCTTATGCAGTTCCTGATTCTTGCACCCACATTTGTAGCAAGTTTACGAACAGGTTCGAGAACAACCGCCCAAGCCGGTTTTGATGAAGATCCTTCAAATGGTGCAACCTCTGGAAACTTGCGCTCTAAATCTCCTTTTCCTGGAGGCTCTCCGGTAGATTTGTCTTCTGCACCTGGCAGCCAGCGAGAAATTTGCTCTTCTGCAGTTGCAAGCAACTAGACAGCACAATGTGAAACAAGAAAAAGTTAGATGGTGTAGCAAAGGAATTAATAAGAAATATTTACAAGCACATGTGCCCAAACTAACAGAAGAATGACTAAAAATAAAGAACGGAAGTCACTCGAGAATGATTATATGAATCAATGAGACTAATCACCAATGCATCGGCCTCAATAGCTGCCACACCGTCCAAGGCACCACACAAAGCGGCCCCATCTCCTTGAACGCATCTTAGTATCTTTCTGCGGTCTTCAGTACTTATTTCCAAATTCTCTCCACAAGCATTTAATGTTAACAGACCAATGGCGTAACGTCTGGCAATTTCTGGCCATGTCAACTCATTTAAAGGCATGACATTCATTGGTTGCCTTTTAACAGATCCTGTAGCTTCCCCATCTTTCTTTTTTCCACGTTTTACATCAAGAGCTGCATCCGACCCGCATCCTGATACCAATTGCTGAAGCTCAGAAACTGCAATTTTGAGTAAAGCTACATTTGACGCTGCCAATGCAGCACTACAACCACATGGAGAACCGATAGGCTTGCTCTTCATAAACATTTTTGCTCCTCCAGATTCTTGATTTTGAAACTTGGATTCCACATCCTTGTTCACACTCATAGAGCTGAATAGAGAAGAAGTTCCATAATTACTTGTACATTCTCTATGTGTGGGCATCGCTTTCTTTTCTCCAACTCTCCTACTTTCAATCTCTGAGGAATCCGCTACTATCTCCTCTAAGTCCTCCAGCAAAGGAGGCTCTTTCTGCCCAAGAATCTCAGCAAAACGCCCCAAGAACTCCCATATCTACAAAGATACATGAAAAATAAAATAAAAGCTGGGGCAAGAACAACAATTCAAAAACATACTTTTCCCAATACTATACCTGCAGCAAATCCCCTACAAAATGAGATGGAATTCTTTCACATACAGGCCAGCCAGGTGGTGGTGAAGGTCGTGGGAACTTCAACTTTGCCTTTTGAATCTCAAAATGCTTTTGAACAGCTGGTATGTTAAAACCAAAACGTTCCTGGCTAATCCATTCAAGCAGCTTTGTGGAAAATATATGTACATCATTTGCTTTTGCTGATGTCGAACTTTGCATGTTGCTTAGATTGTTCAGTGCAAACACAGACAGAAAAGAGCTATCTGAATGCTTGCAACCCATTTCAAATGAACCCCTCTCGTGTAATTTCAAAATACGATTCACAACCTGCTCTGCAAGTAGCTTCCAGGCCCCTGCAGGAGAAGAATCCTCAACAACAATTTCCCCTATCTGGTCTTCTTTATCCTCTGATGTCTGATCGAATCCAAATGATCCGGGCTTCAGAGGTATACCTTCAACTGCTGTACACCCAGAATAACCATTCTGGCTTGAGTCCTTAACCCACTGATTGTTGCTATTATCTTCTAAAGATACACAGACATCCCCATCCACGAAGCTTGTTAGAGCACCCTGAAGCATGTTTAAATCATGGTCTTCATCATAAACATGATCCATCGTCAAATGTGGCTTTCCCTGTGCTTTACCGGATGCTTGGCAGATTTCCATGCCTGAAATTTCCTCCATCGGTGCAGCATTTTTCCTTAGGAAACCATTATCATCACATAAATTTGATTTGCACGACTTCCTCGTCACTCTGAAAATTGGATGTGCATGCCCACCATCTATAATTTCTGAGATGCAAACAGATCCTGTAACACCATCATGCCACAAGCACCGATAACCCACAGGCCAAATAAAATGATCATCGTAGTATCCAGCACGTAATTGTATAACGCCTAACGAATCCACTCTCAAGTCCATATGCTGGAATGGCAGCTGCAAACCAAATCTTGAGTGTTCATTAGAAACTCAGAAGAATAAAAATATTAAAACTGATTTGACAAAAGATGAGTGTATAACCTGGTGCTCCAGATCACCAAATGAGAGATGAGCCTCTGCATGATTGGCAGCCTCCAATTTGCTTCTCTTGGATAGCCTGCCTTCAGCTGGTTCAGGTTCTTGTGAGGAATCAGGTTTCCTGCCTCTTCCAGGAAAAGCCTCTTTCGTACTTGCATCTTCCTTTCTATGTTCTAAAGCACCCAAAAATCTTGCTACTTCAACCTTGGAACGAAACTTTTGTCTCTCAGGAGAAACATACGTAATATCCACAATGTTTTCAGCATGAGAGCGCTTCTTCCAAAGAATGGTCCAATCACCCTCTAAAGTTCTACCATACTGACCCAGGAACTCTTTCAGCTTCTGCAGATGTTCCTGACAGATATTTTCAGCCTCTATATCCTTTGAAGATGCCTCCATATCATCATCAAGTTCTTTGCTTAAACCACTAGCACTTGTAATTGAATTCCTTTCTCCAGCAGAGGCAGAGTCCAATGCTTCCATTCTCCCTGAAGAACGGACATCTGCCTGTGCATCATCCTTTGCTCTACAAAATGTTTTAAGCCTGAAAATGCACCATTGTTCATATTTGATAAACTTGATATGAGCCTTAAAAACCAGAAAAAGAAAACATATGCAAAACATCAATAAATGGATCAGCACAATATCTAGTTTTATTGTTTGATTTACATACATACATACATACATACCCTCTCTCTCTCTCTCTCTCTCTCTCTCTCTCTCTCTCTCTCTCTCTCTCTCTCTCTCTCTCTCTCTCTCTCTCTCTCTCTCTCTCTCTCTCTCTCTCTCTCTCTCTCTCTCTCTCTCTCTCTCTCTCTCTCTCTCTCTCTCTCTCTCTCTCTCTCTCTCTCTCTCTCTCTCTCTCTCTCTCTCTCTCTCTCTCTCTCTCTCTCTCTCTCTCTCTCTCTCTCTCTCTCTCTCTCTCTCTCTCTCTCTCTCTCTCTCTCTCTCTCTCTCTCTCTCTCTCCCCCCCCCCTCCCTCCCTCCCTCCCTCCCTCCCTCTCTCTCTCTCTCTCTCTCTCTCTCTCTTTTTCTCTGTTTTAGGGTTTCGCAACCTGTTTTTCTCTGTTTTAGGGTTTCGCAGCCAGTTTTTCTCTGTTTTTAGGGTTTTGCAGCCTGTTTTTCTCTGTTTTTAGGGTTTCGCCAGCCTCTTTCCATCTGATTTTAGGGTTGCGCTCTGATTTTTAGGGTTTCACAGCCTCTATCTCTCTGATTTTAGGGATTCGTAGCCTCTTTTCTCTGATTTTAGCGTTTCGCAGCCTCTCTCTCTGATTTTAGGGTTTCGCCTGCCTCTTTCAATCTGATTTTAAGGGTTTTGCAAATGCGCTGCCCTGATCTTAGGGTTTCAAAAGTAGCACAGCTGTGATTTTTAGGGATTGGAAGAGAAGCAGCTCTGCTTTTTAGGTTCTGAAGAGGGGCAGCTCTGAATATTAGGGTTCTGAATATGCAGAGCTCTGATTTTAGTGTTGTGAAGGAGGCACACCTTGGATTTTAGGGTTTCGAAAATCTGTTTTTAGGGTTATGCATCCTTCTTCTCTCAGAAATGAGTTCGTTTCTCTCTCTGTTTTTAGGTGCAGGACTGATTTTAGGTAAAGCCTCTGATTTTAGTGTTTCGAACCCCTGATTTAGGATTTGGCACTTGTATCCCATTGTATCCCAAAGCTGATTTTCAGGTTTCCTGCCTACTGTGCAAACATCCACAACCACCTCTCTCTCTCTCTCTCTCTCTCTCTCTCTCTCTCTCTCTCTCTCTCTCTCTCTCTCTCTCTCTCTCTCTCTCTCTCTCTCTCTCTCTCTCTCTCTCTCTCTCTCTCTCTCTCTCTCTCTCTCTCTCTCTCTCTCTCTCTCTCTCTCTCTCTCTCTCTCTCTCTGTGTGTCTACAGCAACATGGAAGGCAAGAAAAGCTTTGCCTCT